>JADRCD010232498.1:8442-46003 GCA_019843815.1 Montemys delectorum
GTGTGTGTGTGTGTGTGTGTGTGTGTGTGTGTGTGTGTGTGTGTGTGAAGATTTATCTTTGGTCACACTAGAGATGGGCTTGCTTTCCTATCTCAGAGTTGCTCCCCATCTCCTGCCCCCGCCTCCAACTCACCATCCAAGGGGTCTAGGATAGGGAGCCAGATGGAAATGTCTGCCATGCCCAGTGCTATACCGAAACATACCTGTTGTTTCCTGGGCCCCTGAAGTTTTAATCACAGCATCCCTTGGTGTCCATAACAAAAGCTGAACTCAGCTGGGTTTGTGGTCTATGCAGTTGCAGGGTCCCCTGCTCTATTCAGGCAACTAACAGCATCAATTGATGCTCTCACCTCCAGGGTCTTACTGGCTTCTTCCTTCCAGGCCTCCTAATTGATCATGAGGCTCTGTGGCAAGACATGGTTGGCTTCACGTAACATGGGACTGGAGCCCAGACCTCTGCTGTTGATTCTTAGCACTTCTTTTCTTACTCTGATACTCTCCACTGAGAGGCCCTGGGCTTTGAACTCCGGTATGCCATCCATTTAATCTTCATGTTGTGTTTAAGCAGGCGCTGTGACCAGAAGCCCCACTGGAAGTGCCAACACATACTACCCCCACAGCACTCCACAAACACCAGCTCTTGGGGCTGATCGCTGTGCTGTTGATGCTAACAATGACAGAAAGTGAGACAGCCCAGATCTCTGGCAGAGGCAGTTAGCATTGAGTCTCGGCCATCAGAGACACCATTTCAAAGGAAGTGTGAGAGTAGATGAAGTCAGGAAACAGGAAGCAGTAAGAGAGTCACATTCGGGAGGGACACTCGGAGGCACAGGACTCCACCCCATGTGAGTCCCTTAGATATGAGAAAACACCCACATCCAGTCAGCCATATCTTGAGACATGTCCTCAGACATAGCTGAAAGGGGTAGGCACAGTGCAGACATCCAGAGCTGTCACAGGCCTGGACAGCTGGATGTCCCATGGACGACTTGAAGGAAGGAGGAGGGCTGGCATCCACACTGTGTTTAGAGTAACAGTAAAATCTGTCAGCAACAGTCAGATCTAGAGGTGATGTGTCAAGATGAGGAGAGAGCCGGGGGGGGGGGGGGGCGATGCACGTCTTTAATCCCAGCACTTAGGGAGGCAAAGGCAGGCAGATTTCTAAGTTCAAAGATGAGGAGAGGGTCACTGGGGCCACACCCTGGTTCTAGCAGAGCCACCTGTATGGACAGCAGTGTTATCCCTATGATGGGATAGAGATGTGCCAGAGAGACACCTGGACTTTAATCAGTTGGAGTTTGGGGTTCCTGTGGAAAGTTCTAGGTTGAGTAACTAAGAGGAAGATAGGTGTGTACTCTTGACCCCTGACTTGTGGATCCTACCCTCCTAGCACTCCCCCAAAAATGGCTGCCCTCGTATGCTACAAAGTATGGAGAAAGAACATTCCACAGAGAAGCAATAGGAGGTTCGATGGTCATGACGGTGGCACCAGTGTGGGATGTTCAGTTAGGAGAGGAAGTGAGATAAAGGGACGGAAGACACTCTTGGGGAAAGATGCTGGAAAACAGGCTGGTGACTCACAAGCCAAGGCCTTGCCTCTCTGAGCTGCAGACACACCCTGAGGCATCCAGTTTAGTCCTGTGGTGTATTAGTCAGAGCAGAACTTAGAGAATGAGTCTTTGTATGCATAAAGGGATTTATTAGAGTGGCCTACAGGCTGTGGTCCAAGTAGTTCAACAATGGCAGTTTACCATTAGAAGGTCCAAGAATCTAGTAGTTGTTCAGTCCACAAGGCTGGATATCTCCACTGGTCTTCAGTGTACAGTGGAATCCCAAAGAAACAGGCTCTAATGCCGGTGAAGGAACGGACTTGCCAGCAAGAGTGAGGGCAAGCAGGCAAGGAGAGCAAGCTTCCTTCTTCCCTGTCCTTTATATGGCTCACAGAAGGAGTGGCCCAGATTAAAGATGGATCTTCCCACCTCAGAAGATCTAGATTAAAGGCATGTCTTTCCACCTCAATGATTTAATTAAGAAAAACAACTGCATCGCAGGTATCATCCCCTTGGGTTTTAGTTAACTCCAGATATAGTCAAGTTGACAAGCAAGGATTGCCAGATGTTTCTGGTTACAAGAGTCCAAAGTCCAGAGACAATGCCTTGCCCTTCTGGGTTCTGGCCCAGTTTGGAGAGTGTCCCAGGATTATTGGGCTATAGCCAAGTTCTTGAGAGCTGCATGGGCCCCTCGCTGAATGCATCTGGAGAGCCCGTGAGGACCAAGAGGGAGTTCAGTCCTAACCCTACCCAGGGCCCAGCTCTGCAGACCCATAGTTGTATCCACATCATCCTGAAGCTCTGGCCTGTGGCAGCTTGAGGGAAACACACCCTATGCTGCCCGAGGCCCTCATTGTGTGTCTTGATGGGAAGGACTATGTCTTTGGAAGACGAGAAGGCAAAACCATGCTCAGTGGAGCTGCAAACAGCTTAGAGGAAAAACCTGGACATCCCTTCGACTTTAGTATGTGTTCCTCTGAGCAGGTTCTTTTCACTGACTTCAGGAAAGGTCGTGAATTTGGTGTCTCCTGCAAAGTTTAGTTAAATTGTGCTCTATGACCTTCCCTGCACAGATGTGGACCCCAGTTAGTACATTAACAACAGACCAAAGAAACAATTCTGCCCAAACTAGCTGAGTGAACAGATGAGCTAATTGGAGTTAGTTGTGTAAGTGGATGAGAGGTTATGTACAAGAACGGGGATAACTCAGAGGCAGCCATATCACCTAAAAGCCCACCACAGCATGGATGACAAGTTCCTAGAACTCTAGATACAACTTGCAGGCAGCCTCAGCAGAGAGTCCCCCCTCCCCAGCAATTGTTAGCTCTCATATAACAAGGGGCCTTGTAAGTCTTCTATGTTTTAGGGACTTCCAGAGACTTGAGCCTTTTCTTCACTTTCTAAATCCTCTAAGTTTCCTTTACTGGCCTTGCTCCTGGAGGGAATGTTTCAATTCAGAAGAAAAGTTCCACAATGCTAACTTTTGTTCCAGGGCCTTCCTCGGACCTGGGAGTTTCACTCAGCCAGTCTTTTCTCATGGATGTATCAGAAGTCAAAGTCTTGTAGCCTGTTTCAAGCTGAAGACTAGTATCCCAGTACAGGGTAGTGGGGGTAAATTTGGGATTTGCCTTTTTTATGCTGTGAGGCTTGGTTTCTAACAGTCATGTTAAGACTCTGACCTTTAGTTTACCGGTCTGTAAACTGCCACTAACCCCTCAAGATGGGAAATGGCTGGTACTTGATTGGTTGGATTCCTGGGCACAGATCTCCACAGGTGAGCACGTAGTCAGCCACCCTGGAATCTTAGACATGGTCAGTGAATGACCTTATGACCTAAAATAGCCTCTCCTTTCTGTTTCTCTCCAGACCTCGCACTGGCTGTCTCCCAGTGCCTTCCTCAGGGCAGCTCAATGGGCAGAGTGGAGGTATCCCTGTCTTTTCTTGACAGACTATAGGTTCTGGGGTTTGTTGTTTTAATGTTTTCCATGAGACCAGATCTGGGGAAATGGTACAGTGCTTGCCACGAAAGCATGAGGTAGGTCCTCAGTTTGTATATTCAGAACCCAGGTAAAAGGTCAGGCATGCATAGTGATACACATTTTATAGTCCCAGCACCAGGAAAGCAGAGACAAGACTGATCCCTGAAGTCACTAGCTAGTCAGCATAGAGTAATTAGTGAGCTCCGGGCTACTGAGAGAATTTGTCTTAGAAAAATAAAAACCTAGGGATAGTACTTGAGGAAAAATACCTGAGGTTCACTTTGCACATGCATGCAGAGAGACAGACAGACAGACAGACACACACACACACACACACACACACACACACACACACACACACACCCTACTGGGTAAATCTGCATAGAAATCTGGCCTGAAAAGGCTTACTGGGCAGGGGAAGTCAAAGCCAAGCCCCAGGAGAGCAGCCCATGTGGCTTCTCCCCTGGGAAGGCAACAAGGCTGTCCCTGCTGTCACCTGCTGCCTTGATTCTCTAGAGCTGGAGCAACAGTTAGATTGGAGCGGATGCTCTCATCTGCGACAGTCAGCCATCCCCATAGGACCAGTCCCCAGGTCCTGGCCCCACTTGCTTTTCTGAGCCTCTCTGTTCACTGCTCTGACACAGAAAACGACACTCAGAGTGAAAAACTAAACAAAACAACAAAACCCAGAAAGTTCCCAGTACCCCTCCCTTTATAACCAGTGTAATTAAGTCTGAAAGCTTCCTTTCCCCAGGGCCTCCCTGCCCTCGACTGGTCCAGCTTTGATGTGTCGATGTATTCCTGGGGCCTTGGAAAGATACACAGCCTGTGGGGGGCATACCACACATTGAATCAGCCAGGGTCTGGCCCAGCCTTCCCTCTGTCCCCCAAGCCAATTTCTAATCTCCCCAGGGCTTTATTGAGCACTCTTATTTGGGGAAAATCAATGAGTTTCCTCCTAAGCTGAACCAACTCAACACGCTTCCGCCTCAGTGTTCAGGATGGACTGATGTCACCTAAGCACACGAGCCACCTCTGTGCACCTCACATCTTCCCTGCCACACTTGTTCCCACGTGAGCATGCAGAACTCCCTGCTGGTGCCTTACTCAACAGCCATCATTGAGCCATGATGCTTTGGGACCCGCCCATTTTACAAATGAGCTCACAGAGGCCCAAGGAGGGAGTCTGCCCAGCCTCTCTCCTAGCCTCTCAGCACACTCCTCATCCTCTCTTTTTCATTAGCCTGCCACTGCTAAAAGGATCACTCTCTTCCTGAAAGCATCTCATCTGGAGCTAGGGTTCATCAGCAACTGGCTACTTACCTGTCCACCATACTGACAGGTACTTCCTATGTAGGAAACTAGACCCAGGGTAGACAGGTGGTCCCTGTAGAGTCTGGTGTAAACAAAAATGTCTAAGCTTCTCTCATCTTCTACCCTGAGCTGCCCCCCACCCCAGACCCCACCAATATCCTTCTGTCCTAACTTTCCCATCCCTCATCAAATGAGACAGAGAAGCCAAAAGATGAGGACCATAGGCCACTCAGAGGTTAGGTAAGGGTTAATTATATCTTGAAATAGATTCATTTCGTCTCTCCTGTTAGCCCAAACAGAGGCACTGTCCTTTAAAAGAGAACCTGCCGTTTCCCTTTTTTTTTTTTTTTTTCTCATTTTAATGAGTTCCTAAATCAGGCCAGCCCAGGAGAACCTAGCCCACATTCCCTGCTATGGTTAAGAAAGTAGGCCACCTGCTCCTGCAGAGTTTCAGAACTTGCAGCCATTCTGACTCCACAGGTTTCACAGAAATGTCCCCTGAGAGTTTGGGAGATGGCTCACTCAGCAACATGCCTGAGGACCTGCGTTCAGTCCCTAGAACCCACGTAAAACGCTGGGCTGAAGAGATGACTCAGCGGTTAAGAGCACTAGCTGTGCTTCCTGAGGTCCTGAGTTCAAATCCCAGCAACCACAGACATGGTGGGTCACAACCATCTATAATAGGCTCTGATTTATTAGAATCTGAGACAGACAGCTTCTGACCAATGAGAGTCTGTCTTTTTTTTTTTTTTTTTCCTGAGACAGGGTTTCTCTGTATAGCCCTGGCTGTTCTGGAACTCACTCTGTAGACCAGGCTGGCCTCGAACTCAGAAATCCGCCTGCCTCTGCCTCCCAAGTGCTGGGATTAAAGGCGTGCGCCACCACCGCCCAGCTGAGAGGCTGTCTTAAAAGGGGAGGAGGAAATGGCACCTGAATTAGCAGAGGTTACCCTCTGATTTCCTCTGTGTGCACAGGCAAACATGTGCCCCTGCAAACAAATGAACTCATGCAAGGGAGGCACCTCCCCTTAAATGGGAAAAGGAGAAACAGTATTTTCCTCAGTGTACAGAGGTGGCCTAGAACCACATACATAGCAGCAGTCCCCTTGGCTGACCCATCCCATGCTCTGGCCTGGGATTCATCCCTGTACCTCCAGGCAGGCTGCTGGTTAGAGAGACTAACAAAGTTCTCCTTGCTGCTTGCATCCTGGGAATGGGTGACTGAGCATCTAGCAGTTGGGATTAGATGGGCGCAAAGGAATGTTCCACCTGGGTTATGAGCAACCCCCCTCCCCTCCAACCCCACATATGCAGTAGCTCAAAAATCTACCAACTACATGGTATTTACACCTCTGATGTCTTCAGCTTGTGGGCGTCTTACTCATCTCCGGGCTCCAGGTTGTCTGTGTGGCCGTTGTGCACAGCTGTGTGTCCTCAGCTGTGACCTAAAAATCAACGCAGGCGTTTACATTCCTCAGCTAGTGGATTCAGACATACTGGTCCCAGTGGTGCCTCCCTGTGGCCTTCCTGGTCCACTGCCGTGAGGACCACAAATGAATAGCCTCCGTCAACCGTGACAAAAGACATAGCAGCAGGAGAGAAAGCCTAATGTGTTGGCACAATACTAACCTTCCTTCTCTGAGTCCTGCAAGTATTAGGCACCAAGTGCTTGAGACATACAAGCCGCTTAGACATGTGCCAGCACCCTGGAGACCGGCAAGGCACTGGCTGTGTTCGTTCATAGTGATGTAATTGTGTCGAAGACTGGGCAGCTAGAGACAGTGAGGCCTGCTGCTGCGGGTGGCTCCTTGGGCTTTTGGGTTTGTGGGTGACTTGTGAGAGGGTTAGAAGGTGTCTAGCAGGCAGGAGAGGGAGGAATACTTTGGGGCAGTATCTGCAGGGCTGGCCCAATTCTAGCCTCTTCCTCACCAGGAACTGCCCATCTTCCATGAACCTCGACAAAAGACATAGCAGGAGAGAAACACTAATGTGTTTCACCCTCCTTCTCTAGTACGTGGGGAACTTATAGAAGTGAGGGAGACGGGGTATTGTTGAAACCTGCTGCTCTATTAAGAGAAAGACCAGGGGGCATCAGAGATAGATCAACCAATACAGTGCTTACCACACAAACTTGAGGTCCTGGCTTCCATCCCTAGGGATGGAGGGTTGGGAGCAGGGACCAAAAAAACAAACAAACAAACAAAAAAAGAAAACCACTGAACATTATGACCTGTGTCTGTTTTCCCAGCATAGGGGGTGGAGACAGGTGGGTCCCTGGGCTTATTGCCCAGCAAGCCTAGTGAGTTTCAGGCCAATAAGAGAAACGACATTATTATTGTTGTTGTTATTGTTGTTGTTGTTGTTGTTGTTAAGGGAGGTTAATGGACAGCATCTAAGGAATGATACCTAATACCCAAGATTGACCTCCACAAGCACACAGACAGACACACATACACACACACACACACACACACACACACACACACACACACACAAATAATAACTCTTTGGGAGCTCTCTCAGCCCACAGTTTAACACCCTGAAATCCTCTGCCTGCTTTACAGTGTGTTAACTGTACTGATAGCTCATCTCTATGTAGCTAAGCAATTGCCCCTTTCTTCAGCAGCTGTCCAGCCAGGATATTGTTCCAGTTAACGTCTGTCAGTCATTTTCTGTCAGTGAGACAACCAGATCTCCATGAATCAGGCCTCATGTGCAGATGACAGACGTGTCTGGCATTCATGCAGAGCCCACTCCTGGAGAAGGATACCCAATCAGCAGTTCTGCAGGTGTAACAGAGCCACCAGAGCTGATCTAATGGAAATTCCCCAGGATGGTGGTTAGGAACAGGTGCCTGGACCACCCACGCTGACCATACAGTCAGATTTCCAAG
The DNA here is from genome assembly GCA_019843815.1 of Montemys delectorum. Classification (NCBI taxonomy): domain Eukaryota; kingdom Metazoa; phylum Chordata; class Mammalia; order Rodentia; family Muridae; genus Montemys; species Montemys delectorum. The sequence goes on from JADRCD010232498.1 coordinate 16,178, forward strand.
GTGGAGTAGAGGAGTTACGGTCACCAGACGACACAGGGAATCTCGCCTGTGCTGAGCATTCAGGTCCAGTCAAGGCTTTGCAGCATGGCTCTACTGCCCACCCCTTTCTAGACAATCCTCCACAATGACATTAAACAGAAAGTGAATTTCTACTTCTTGCGTGTTCATGAGACTCAGGCATGGTGCCATGCGTTTCTTCTGAGCCCTCAGTCATCAAAGCAGCCCCAGACCTGCACAGCTATTGTCCCCATGGTACAGAATGAGGAAGCAAGGCCTGAAGGGCTCAAGATGCTCAGACAAAATGTTTAGTAAAACGTGCTGAGTCTCCGGAAAGAGGCAAGGAGGAGAAACCACAAAGTCAAGTTGTCTGGTCAGAGGCCAGGGGAACCTGCAGGGCCAAGCCACATCCTCCCCCCCCCCCCACACACACCTGCGTGCCTCCTCAAAATATCACAGGCAGCCCAGCCCTGTGGGGGACCTGCCGGCCGCCTGTCGGAAGTGACTTCCAAGGTCCCCAGAGTGTGTTATCCAGTAGGCACAGAGCCTGCCTGCCCCTCTGATTGCAGATTTCTGAGGAACCAGCCTCCTCAGTATCAGAACCCTGTCCCTTCCTTACCGTTGCCCCTGTTCTGGGCCACTATTCAAGGGAAGCCAAGCCAGCTTGCCAATGACCCCATTCCTAAGCCTGAATCCCTCCGGAAGCCCAGAGACTCTGGGATGTAAATAAGGGCCCTCCAGCTGCAACTGGCTTCCTGGAAATGCACCCCCAACTCACAGAACCCTGTGCAGAGCCCTTCCAACCTCTCCTGGTGTCTTCACCCTCCAGCATGGCGTGACTGCTCCTCCTGTTTCCTGTGCTGACTCAACAGGTAGAAAGCTCCAGGGTCCTCCCTCATCAAAGCTGTTTCATCAGAGCCGATTTCTCCTAAGACGAACGGCCTGACTGCTAAGGCATTTGTGCGTCTTCAAATTCTGGCTCCAAACCTCAGTGGGAAGATGAGTTAGGGCGGCAGATGTAGGCACCAGAGGAACATGCAGCCTCTCCAGTCACCAAGGACCTGCACAATCCCTACATGCCCACATCACTGACATATACCTGCATCTATTCATACATGCATGCATGCATGTATTATATTCACTCCTGAGTGTATGCACACATTCATACATGCATGTGTGCTCTGACTCGTGTGTGCATTCATGCATTCTCCCATTAATTCAGACAAACCTTTCAGTGTCTCCTATGGGCCAAGAATTGGTAATGTAGTAGAGGGGAAAAAAAAAAGGTGGGAGACACCTGTACCCTGGAATTAGTATGCTAGGAGGGAGAGAGACCAGAGTGAGTCAATGGTGTGTGACACGCATACAAGACGGTGGCTGTCGCAAGAGAGGAGCCAGGCAAGGGCTTGAGCCTCAGCTTGCTCTTAATAAACTGACTGCTTTTTGCAGGATGCTCACAGCCTGGCTGGTTCCATCTAGCTTTTCTTTTTCCCCTGGGGGTCCTAGGACAGGTGAAGCAGAGGCTCCAAGAGGGTGTCTTAACAGCCCTCTGATGCCAGGGAGGACACCATCTGGTTACTCAGAACAACCCCAGTCCTAGCAGGTTTAGTGAAACTCAACAAGGCTCACACCCAGGTCCCAGTGTGGTCCAGCCCTAGTATACATAATGACTCTAGGCCCTCTGAAGCTGTGGTTCTTACCAGGACAGTACTAGGACCCTGGGACCACCAGCAACAGCCGGAGAAGTTATAGGGATGGGAATAGGACTCAGCCTAATGAGGCTGTTAACAGCCCATTGTGATGCTTCTGAACTGCCAGGATTGAGTCCCCAGGGGGCTTTATCCAGAAGTGGGAGTCCCCGGTGTGGTTTCTGACCCCAGGAGTCCCCAACACTCGAACCTCCAGCCCCAGTTCCTATCTCTGGGACCTTGAGCAAGCTTCGTCTTCCCCAGTGCCTCAGTTTCCTTCTCTGTAAGTTAGAAATGCTGATGATCCCTGCTTCAGAGTGTGTTTCTTGGCAGTAACTCATATGCAGTAGTGCTCAAATGCAGCTAGTAGACACGGTGCTTGTGTTTGCTGGGGCTGCGGTTTCTACATCAAATCCATCCATCCCTGAAAACCCAAGACAACAGGTGGCAGCGGTGCCACAAAAAAATGCAGGGAAGGACTGTGTCACCTCCACAGCACTGGCGTTACAAGCATGTACCACCATGCCCAGCTTTCTGTAAGTGGGTTTCAAGGAATGAACTCCGGCCCTCATACTCACAGGCAAGGGCGTCACCAACTGAGCCATCCCCATGGCCTTGAATTCAGATTTTTGAATTACAAAACAAGAGCCATTGGGAGTCATCAGAAGCTTGCAGGTTTACCTCTTTATCTGGTTTTATCTGCCCAACCACAAGCAGTGAGGTGGGTACACTTGGGCGTGGGTGTTGCATCTGAAAAGAATGCAGACCACACAGAGTGGACCGGCTTTTCCTTTTAAGATGAAATAAAGTAAAACTTTAAAGACTTCTTAAAACAACCCCTGAGCTTGGTCCTTACACTAATTACAGTTCCCTTCCAAAACGTCCATATTAAAAATAGACATCAAATCCAGCATGCCGGATGCAGCCCAAAGCCAGGAGCTGTGCTCAGGACATCCCAGGCTCTGCCTTCTCCTGCCCTATACTTTGAGGATATCACAGGGAGATGAAAGGAGTTGGTGGCAAGGCGAGGGTAGAGTCCCTCGGCGTCTGATGGCGAACTGCGCTGTGTTCTGTTATTAAGGGTGGCTGTGAATTGGTCCAAGATGTTAGAATACTGTCATTTCCACATAGCGCGGATCTGCAGCTCTCAAAGCATGGTCCAGCACGGCAACAGCACTTGGCATTTGGTTGAATCATCTCTCCCACTCTGACTCATGTTAAATTCAAATCCCCCAGCTTGGAGGACCCCAGGAAGTGACTGTAGTTAAAGAGAGGGTCTTTAAAGACGCCACTAATGCTGCTCGGACAGGATGCTGATTCAAGAATGCCTGTTAGGAGAGAGGAGAATGTGAAGAGCCGGCAGGAGAAGGCCATCATGGAGCCAGGGGGATGCCACCCTGGGGACTCCATCTTGGACTTCAGCCACCATTCCTGTTGGGCAACACACTGCTATGGGTTAAGCCTCTCTCTGAGGTGTCTTGCACAATTTTGGCAGGGGAACTCTGGCAGACCCTCTGCCCTGCGACTCTCCAGCTCTGGCTGGAAGCCAGGGAGTGCTGGAACAAACAAGCCCTCAGGGTGACTCCCACACGTGCCGAAGTTTGAGACGCACCAGAATAAACTATTACTGATGCTGCCGGGAGCCAGTCCAGGAAAGGCTGACAGTGCTGGGCATGAGGGCTGCTCTGCAGGGCAGATTCTCTTTTCATGGATTCTGCTCTGTAAGAGTCCCAATGGGTTCCTTCCTTGAGAGGAGCAGGGGATCATACACACCACCACCTTCTGTGGACAAGTAGGAGTGGATCCCAATGTTGGCATTCAGTCAACCAAAGACAGTGCCCTTTGAAGGCGCTGGACCCAAGAAACACCCTCTCCCTGACTGACTTTTCTGCACCCCTTAGCTCTGGTTCACTTTCTGACCACACAATCAAAATGTTTTTCTCTTTGATAACAAGAGCAAGGAAGATTTCTGCCTTGTTCCCTACTTTGTGTGTGATGCCCAGAAGCTTACAACCAAATAAGATCCTTAATCTCAACTCTCAAAATTGGACACAACTCCTGTGCTATGATCTCTTCAAATCCTTCTGAAAAACAAAAGACAGAGAGAGGGAAAAGAATAGGATGCTCAAATTGATTTGTGTTCCAGGTCTACTCACTGACAGGGCCACAAACTCTGGCTTTGTAAAACTGATGGACTGTGATCTGCAAACAGCCATGTTCCCTTCCAGTGGTAGAGAACAAGCTGCTTGCTGCTAACATGTCTTCTTCACTCCTTTGTCTTTTGCTGTCCCCAAAGAGCTGCCCCTCAGATAGCTAAGCCCCTCAGACAGCTCCTGAACTGTGCTTGGACTTCGTGCAGTGGATGTGTTATTTGTAAAAGTTACAACTGTTACTATAGCTCCTGTGAGCCCTAGTTGGAGATAAGAATGCATCCTGTAGCTGGCACATGGGGATGTGGCATTAATGGGTTTTTAAGCCGCACATCATAACTCTTCATTGTCCTATGAGTGGGTATTCTGGCTTTTCTCTGAGGTCTCTCCATCTTAGCCTCAGCATTCAAGCAAAGAATGTCTCTCTTCCTCTGGCCTGTTCAGGACTCCCCTAAACCCACCATGTCTCTTAAAGCAGGCTTCAAAGAGACCAGGTGGAATTCCTGTGGCCTAGGGTTCTCTGTAAGAATCTTATCACTTTTGCGTTTTCATTTTGGTTGTTTGATTTGATTTATTTAACATGTATGGGTATTTCATCTGCAAAGTACGTCTTTGTACTATTTGTGTACACTAGTGCCCACGAAAGGTGTCAGATGCCCAGGAACCAGAGTTTCAGATAGTTGTGAGTCACCATGTGGGCCTTAAGCATTGGGGGGAAATGAGGTCAATCATACTCAGGCAAGAGCAAAGGGGGGAAACAAATGCATCCTTTCTCACTTGCTAGCTTTTCTCACTCTTGCATGGTTCAGAGCCCAGCCTAGGGAATAGTGCTGCCCACAGTGGGCTGGGTTTTCCTATGTCAGTTAACAATGGAGACAATCCCCCATAGACATGACCACAGAACAATCTAATCGAGGTAATTCCTCATTTAGACGTTTACCAGATAATTCTAGGTTGTGTCAAGTTGACAGTTAAAACTGACCAGTATATCTACCTTAGGAAGGGGCTTTTGCCCTCAGAGAACACGGCTATCTTCCCCAAGCATTCTCCTCTGACCTCTATGTCGCCTCCCACACTAAGCTTTAAGGCTAAATCTCACCTCACCCTTTGGAGGCAAGCTTTGTACCTGACTGGGTCTAGATAACTGCTTGAACAAACAGATCAGCCTTCTGTTGTAATCACAGAGGACTATTCTAGATAAGCACTGATTTCTCCTTCCTCCTCTGTCCCCCTCTGCAGCTGGAGCTATCCAACACTGCCATCCTGCACCAGATGAGAAGGGACCAGGTGACAGATACCTGCCGGGCCAACAGTGCCATGAGCCGCAAGCGCAGGGTGCTGACCCCCAACGACCTGAAGCACCTGGTGGTGGATGAGGACCACGAACTCATTTACTGCTACGTGCCCAAGGTAGCGTGCACCAACTGGAAGAGGCTCATGATGGTCCTGAGCGGCCGGGGCAAGTACAGTGATCCCATGGAGATCCCAGCCAACGAGGCCCACGTGTCCGCCAACCTGAAGACCCTTAACCAGTACAGCATCCCAGAGATCAACCACCGCTTGAAAAGCTACATGAAGTTCCTGTTCGTGCGGGAGCCCTTCGAGAGGCTGGTGTCTGCCTACCGCAACAAGTTCACACAGAAGTACAACACCTCCTTCCACAAGCGGTACGGCACCAAGATCATCCGACGCCAGCGGAAGAACGCCACGCAGGAGGCTCTGCGCAAGGGGGATGATGTCAAGTTCGAGGAGTTTGTGGCCTACCTCATCGACCCCCACACCCAGCGGGAGGAGCCCTTCAACGAGCACTGGCAGACGGTCTACTCCCTCTGCCACCCGTGCCACATCCACTACGACCTCGTGGGCAAGTACGAGACGCTGGAGGAGGACTCCAATTACGTACTGCAGCTGGCCGGAGTGAGCGGCTACCTGAAGTTCCCCACCTATGCAAAGTCCACCCGAACTACCGACGAGATGACCACAGAGTTCTTCCAGAACATCAGCGCCGAGCACCAGACACAGCTGTACGAAGTCTACAAACTGGACTTTTTAATGTTCAACTACTCAGTGCCAAACTACCTGAAGTTGGATTAGAGGGCTGCGGGGGCGGTTGGGGGAGAGGGAGAGAATCCTGCTTTTTAATTTAAGATTTTTATTTGTCAAAAGAATTCTATGGAGACTGGGTTATTTTGTAAGTTAATGTGTCTTCGGGGGAGATGCTGCGAGCGGCATGGTAAGAACTATTTAAAAATCCTCCACGGGGAAGGACAGCTGCTTTTGCAGGGGAGCCGGGTGAATTGTCCCTGTTTTTAGAAGTGGATATTGCCACACTGTCTCCAGGGTGTCCTTGTGAATTCCACAAACTGTGCATTCCATAAAGTCTAATGAATCTTATTTATAGTTATTTAAACGTAGTCTCTGTATAGGCTTCTTTCTGTGGCAGGAGCCTGCTCCCTGTCTTTCTAGAGGAGAGTACAGTCTGGGCTTTGCTGGCTATGGTTCGTTTGGTGGGGTGGAGGAGCGTGGTTATCTCCCCACTGACCTCGTGGAGAATCTCATGGTGACAGCTGCAGGATGTGTTGATGCTGCCATTCAAGAAATCCTGCTAGAAATAAGTCAGTTGTCCTTGCACTAAGAAACAGGGAAGAGACTGGTTCAAATCGATTGCTAGCAACCCCAAAGTCCCTTGCAGTAAAGAAATGCAAATTTTTTTAACCCAAGAAGAGAGCGGATGATAGCAATTTCTCTTCACTGAAATTAGTAGTGTATAAGAATAGGCTTTTTGTGGAAATCTTTAACTGGCACTTCCAAGTTTTAGTGAAGGCAGAATAATGGATGCTCTATAGTCGATAAGTATTTATTGAGCATCTACTATTTTCCAGGCTTGACTGCAGGTAGAACATGGAGTGAAACCAGGAGCCTTGGCCTTCAACACACTTTATGTGAACACAGGGCATCCAGCTCAACAGTGAACCAACCCCTATCCTTATGGTCCTCACCCAGGCTTTAGACTATTCTCAAGTGGCCCAGAGAGTCCATGACCCTAGAAAATTTGCATTTTTCTACAGCTCATATTTGAAAGCCACACATTTGGATCAGGCCACTGAACTAAGTAGTTCACTGACCAACACAAGAAATGGCAGAAACCTTTTTGATCATGCATATCTATTGCAGTGTCTTGGTAGTAGAAGCCTATAAGCCACAGTATTCTCCAAGCACAAAGATGGAGGAGTTCTGTGATTGATTCGTGATGTCTGCCTTGGCTAAGGGAATGGGGGGAGCATTTCTCAAGTGCCTCCTACTGTGATCTCCAGTCCACATTTGTCCTGCCTGCCACTTAAAAGAGTGCACTGCATATGTTTGGAGACTGGCAGAGTTCAGGTGTGAAGGTCAAAGGTGGAGTGTTGGTACCTACAGGCACATGCACACCCTCTCGTGTCCTGCATTGGCAGAGCATCCAGGACCTCCCTCTCCTCCAGAAGACTGGAAACTTACTGTTTCCTGTTCCTTGCTGATCAGTGTCCAAACCTATTCCTCATTTCTGGTTGTTTCTGATGCTTCTTAGTTGACATTTGAGCCACATTCCCATGATAGCCAGTGTCCAGGTACGTATCAGATGCTGTACATAATAGTTCTGATGATAGGGGAGCGGGTAGGGTGTAAATTTTGCTTTTTGTGTTTTTGTGGGTTTTTGTTTGTTTGTTTTGATGCAGTATAGAGTGAAGGGGTAAGAATATTCTGAAAAACATAAAATTGAATATTTATTCACAGAAACTATTAAAATGCTATTGATAGGCTCACAGGGAGGCTGGGGCAGCAGTAGCTGCTACACTGTCTCACTGAGGAAATTATTTTATTTAATGTGAGGGAAATGTGAGCCAGAGTGACTGGCTGAGGCTATTTATAAAATGCAGGTACCTTCCCCGGTTTCTCTCCCCTCATATTTGATAGATAGATTTATGTCATGTGTTTGACCAAGAACAGTGACAGATCTTGGCTGTCCCTGGAATAGAGAGGTGGTCATTGTCCTCAGGACCTGGGCTTCCACTCCTGCAACAGTCTGTGTGATGTTGCTGATGCATGTCCCACAGAGCCCAGGCTCTCCAGGGTGTCAGTTTGTGGTCACATATCCTTAGAAAACAAAATCAAGTCAGGTTCCTCTCTGCAGGAGTTTTCAGAGCCTTGAATACATGGTCTGCCTTGTGAATCCGGGAGAAGGTAGCATTTCCGGGCTGCACGACCTGGGTATCCTGTACGGCAGACCATGTCTTAGCTGGTATTTCACACAGTAGCCTTCGGTGAGGGTGATCTAGCCTGTCTGAGGTCTACAAAGATTGACAGCTGCTTCCTAGATCCTTCCACAAATAAGCAGAAACAGCGTCTATCTGGGAACTTTATGAGAATTGTGCTTTACCTAATTGGGGTGCCTCCATCCAGATACTGCCCCAGATAGTGATCCTGTCCCTCCAAGCACAGCGGAGGGAAGCCTAGGGTGTTGTGGAAGGGGGCAGGTAGCATAAGGACACAAAACTATCCCCCACTCCCTGGCCCTAAAGGCCACTTGGTGGGAATAATGGCCTCATGGGGAATACTTCTTCTCACTTCCACCCACAGTTTGGAACTGTTCACCGTGTGCTTCGGGAGTTTTTAAATGGAAAGTCATGTTGATTTCCATGTTTTGCATTTCTGTTTGTCCTTTGTCTGTGGTCCAATGCTGTGTGCAGATGGTACTTACTCCATTTCTCTCTAAAGTGAGGAAGATTGTCCTTCTGGGGATACTGTATCAATATGCTTCCAGAACGAGGGACTCTTTCTCCTGTCCTGTGTTCACACTTCCTAGTGACAATTTTAAAAATATGTATGTTTATTGTAGAATGTAGAAAGTATTCTGTGTCCCTAGCTAAAGACATCCATTGGTGAAGTATGCTTGGAAATCCAAGTGTTTTCTACTGGGGAAAAAAAAAGGTTGGAAAAGCTTTCTCTTGCATGCCTCTCATGCTTAGCTAGAAAGGGGAGCTGCCAGTGTCCCAGCTCTGAGCCACTGTTCAAAGGTGCAGCTGTGTTTTTAGGACCAGGTACAGGCAGAGTGATAAGGACATACCTGCTTAGCTTACTCACTTATCGGGAAAGTTTAGAATATGAGCCACAAGGGTCCCTGCCTGCAGTCCCTATAGCCTCCTCCTGCCCCAGTGCCTTTCTCAGCTGGTCTGAGAATCAGGGCAGCCCATTGACAGGGGCTCGGACAGCCCCTTCCTCCTGGTCCCGAGAGCAAGGCTTTCTCCGCTGTGTGTTCAGCCACAAGGATTACTATGGGGACCAGAAACTTCTCTCCGGCCCGTCCTTCTGAGCACACAGGTCTAGCCCATGCTCCAAGAGTGCTCCTGGACATTGTATAAGCCCCTAGGACTCTTAGCTCACATCATAATGATTGCATTACTGTCCTGCTTTAACTGACAAAACCACAGAGAATTTTGCTTGCTTTCCTACTCTCTTCCTCTGGCTAGGCCTCCTCCCTACGTATACATGCACATATAGGTGTACATGCACAGTAAACATGCACGCACACACACACACACACACATGGGTATGCATACACACATGCACAGTAGACATGCACACATGGGTATGCACATGTAGATATGCATACACATACATGCACGATAGACATGCACACATACACATGCACACATGGATGTGTACACAAACATACACAAATTTCCCATGCCTGTGCACTCTGGTGCCCACCCCTTTGTCAGCAGGACTGACTCCATCACTCCCTCAGGTTTTGCCCACCCCAGCACCTCCCAGCTTTCCCCCAGCACAGCTAAACAGCCCCTCTGAATAGACAACAGGACCTTCTAGAACCAGCTGAACCCTTGGACAGCAGCAGGCAAATTTTGATCTGCTTTCATCAGGTACAAAAGGCGGTATCCGTATTCTCTTCTGAGCATGCTCAGTAAGACATATGGACATAGAATTTAACATTTCTGTGGAGTGTGTGTTTCTTACATATTTGTATGCAGTCGAGGAGGACCTGTTGTAGAATTCTCTCCCTGTATCTTACTATACTGTTAAAGAAGCTGAATTCCATGTTGCCAAGAAATGCGTGAAATGTTCCCGAACCTTCCTCCAGGAAAAGCCATTCAAGCCTGATTATTTTTCTAAGTAACTTCAATTAAATTGAAGAAGAAGAAAAAAAAAAAAAACAAAACAGAAGCTGTTTTCTGTGTGTGGACTATTTTTGGTTCATTAAGACTGTGGAGTGGAGTGGGGTGGTCTGTGCGCCTCAGCCTGCGAGTGTTCTGCTCATGTGTGTGAGTGTGGAGATGAGATTCTGCTAGTTAATCAGTCAGGGCGAAGCCCGCTTCCCCCCAGTGACCAGGCCTTCTTTGTTAAATGGGTAAATGGAAGCTTTGCTTCATTCCGCTCTCCTCTAGAAATCTCAGTGCACACTGGAAGACCCTCTGGTTAGTGTGGTCCTGCCACTGAGTCAAGAGCAAGGCAGTACAGCCCCCCATGGATGGTAGCAGAGCCAGTCCAAACACCCTACGTCCTGGCCCTGGACCATGTCTTCCTCTCAGCAAATGTCCATTCCTACAGCTAGGAAACCACAGAGCCGATCTGCAGACTTACTCTATTCCTTTCTGATGTGCCACATCACTTCCTGTGGCTTCATGGATGGTGCTTTATTACTGTGGCTGAAACAACTTAAGGAAAGAGAGCCTGTTTTGGCTCACAGTGTGAAGGATACATAGTCTTGGTGAGGAGGGTGTGGCAGTTGGTCACATGGCATCCACAGTCAGGAGGCTTTCAAAGATGAGTGTGCTGGTGCTCTCAGCTCACTTTCTCCTTTTTGTTCAGTTCAGAATCCCAGCCCAGGGCATGATGCCACCCACAGTGGGCCTCATCATCTCAGTTAACTCAGTCTGAAAGAAAGCACCTCTCGCAGGCATAGAGGTTTGTTCCCAAAATGATTCTAAATCCCCCATCAAGCTGATGATCAAGATTAACACCACAGTTGGGCATTGTCTTGGTCTGATTTCTGTTGTAACAAAATATTTGAGGTGGTTCAGTGGTGAGCACGTTTATTTGGGTAACAGAATCGCACAGATGGCCTAGAAAGAAGAGAGCCTTTGGGTCTATCATGATATAACTGGTAGAAGAGAATGGCCACCTGTGGGGGATCCAGCAGGAAAGAGGGACTCAGGAGCCAGCTTTAGACTCCCCGTTCCCTTCAATGGCTCTGTTACCACCAGATATAGATCTTGAGGTACATGCTCATTTGCTATCCAAACCCCAGAATTTTTTAGCTTTGTTGCCCAGATCACTTTCCTATGTTTTTCCACAAAACAGCAACAAAATCCTACTTGAAAGCTGTTTCTAAAACCCAAACCTCAGAAAACCCACACAGAACAGCTATCAGTAAAACAAAAAGAAGGGACACTTGGTGGGCTGGCACGCTAGGAATCCCAACATTCTCTGAGACAGAAGGATTGCCCTGGACTGGACGTAAACTTGAACACAATGGTATTACATTGTTTCAAAAACCTGTGTGACTCTGTGTGTGTGTGTGTGTGTGTGTGTGTGTGTAAATGTGTGTGTGTGTGAGTGTGTGTGAGAGAGTATGTGTGTATGTGTGTGAATGTGTATGTATGTGGGTATGTGTATGTGTTTGTGTGTGAGTTTGTTTGAGAGTATGTATTATGTGTGTGAGTGTGTGTATATGTATATTATGTGAGTGTGAATGTATATGTATGTGTATATGTATGTGAGTGTGTATGTGTATATGTGAGTGTGTGTATGAGTGTATTTGTGTGAGTGTATGAGTGTGAATGTATGTGTATGTGTGTGAGTGTGTGTATATATGTGTGTATGTGTGAGTATGTGTGTGGGGGTGTATGTGTGAGTATATGAGTGTGTGTGTGAGAGTGTGTGTATATGAGTGAGTATGTATATGGGTGAGTGTGTATATGTGTGTGTCTGTGTGTGAGTGTATGAGTGTATGTATGAGTGTGTGTGAGAGTGTGTATATGTGTGAGTGTGTATGTGTGTGAGTGTGTGTGTGTGTCAGTGTGTGTGTCTGTCAGAGATCAACCTTGAGTATCATTCCTCAGATACTAGCCACCTTGTATTTTATGACGGTCACTGGTGCTCAACAGTTTCAGCTAGGCTGGCAGGTGAGCCAGCCCCAGTGCTGAGATTACACGTGTGCATTTCTAGGCCCAGCTTTGGTTTTTTTTTTTTTTCTCACCTGAGTGTTAAGAGATCTAACTCGCATCCTCATGCTTGTGTAGCAAGTACTTGACTGAGTCCTCCTACTCGGCCCTCAATTCTGTTTTCAGCCACATCATGTATGATTGCTGATGTGTGTCCACTCACCTGCTTGCTGTCTTTGCCCTCAGCAGCAGAGCTCGTACCCACTTCTGGTGTCACTATTACTTTTGGAGTTGAGAAAGATCCAGTCCTCAAAGGAAGTCTGTCAAGCAGACTAAATGTAACTTTGCCATCTAACCCAGCCCCGACCCTCCAAGGCCACTGCGCAGGTCCATGGGAGGCTGAGCAGATGCAGACCTTCCTGGCTGCATCGACTTCCTTGAGAGAGGAGAATGGCTTGTCTGCAGCTAGCCAATCAGTAGGAAATCCCGATGGTGTCACGAGCGTCCTCTGTTGGACACTGCAGGAAGTGCAGAGACTGGGGCTTGTTTAGAGGAAGCCCTCCCTCCTGGTCTCGCCCCAAGGAGACAGGTCCAGGTCGTTAGGGAAAAGGGCAAAGTGTCCCATCTTGAGAAGAGATAGATTTTCCCAAAGTATGACTTTCCAACAGTATTTTAATAAGAACATTTTATAATGCATACATATAAAACAAGGTTTTTTAAAGAGAGGGAGAATTAGTTTATATCCAAATTCAAGTCAGAAATCAAAGTATATGCTTCTTGTATGGTCTGCTAGGGAGACAAGGAACCTCTTCATTCAAAATATGGAAATAAAAAATAGCCACTGCATTAACAAGCTGCTGCTGTTTCTTCGTCTCCTCCTCCTCCTCCTCCTCCTCCTCTTCCTTCTCCTCCACTGCTGCAGCCACCTATTGTTTGTTTGCTCCTGGAGCCCAGGGCTTGAACTTGTTATGTAACAAAAGATAACGTTGTACTCCTGATCCTTCTACCTCTGCTTGCCAATTCCTGGAACCACCAGGCATATGGTCCACGCCCAGTTTTAGAATCAAGCCCAGGGATTAGGCACATGCTGGGCAAGCACTCTGCCCACCGAGCAACATCCTCAGCTCTTAGGCATTATTTCTAAGATGATAATACATCTTGGCAGAGAAACCACAAAGGCTTTGGGACCTTTCCCACGGATATGAAGGAGCCTGGCCTAGTCAGACCCTTTACCAGCTGGGCCACTGCCTGGAACCAAGCTGAGGACAGAAAGAACAAACTGCTCAAAGCCAGAATGGACTCTGGGTGTGGGCCTTAAGGTCCGTGCAGAGCTACTCTGCCTGGTCCCAGACGCCTCGAGGGACCTTAGAATGTTTGCTTTCAATGTGACTTTTTCCAAATTATGTCTCTTTCTCTCTCTCTCTCTCTCTCTCTCTCTCTCTCTCTCTCTCTCTCTCTCTGTGTGTGTGTCTGTGTGTGTGTGTATGTGTTGTGTTTGAATATGATGTGTGTGTATGTGTGTGTGTATATATGTGTTGTGTTTGAATATGATGTGTGTGTATGTGTGTGTGTGTGTGTGTGTGTGTGTGTGTATTTGGGTACACATATATTCACAGAGCACATGTGGAGGTGAGAGGTCTGCCTCAGGAGTTATCCTTGCCATCTACCTTGTCTTAGAAAGAATCTCTCATTGCTTTCTGGTGCACACACCTTGCTAGCTGTCACATGTGCTTCTAGAATCTCCTGTTTCTGCCTGCCATCTTACCATGGCTGCACGAGAATTCCAGACTCATGAGTGGCTTTGTGAGTCTCTTTCAGCATTCTAGCAGATTCTGGTGACATAAGTATAGAAGAGAGTTTAGCTTGGAATCTCATTTGGTTTGGGGTTATGTACGTAAATGCCCATGCACGCATGCATGCGCTCATGTGGACACACACACATACACACACTTTCTTGTAATAACACACTCTGCATCCTAGTTCACTTGCATACGCTATATATACAAACCCCTCTCCAAAATGCACCAAGCAACCTCAGAAGCCCCTCCCCTACCCCCTTGCCTCAGGCAGTACTCACAGCCCTCAACAGTAGTACAGATTTTTGCCACTCCAGGTAACAGTCAAATTTAGTCACTTTCTATCCACATGTATTCCCAATGTCTCTATATATGAAGAATAGAAAGGATGATCTGGTCTGAATTGGTTTTTGTCACATGAAAAGTAAAGCAGAAATGTATCCTCTAGTAACCTTTTAGGGAGAAGCCCCTACTTACCATCTTATGCCTACACATACTTGGGTGTACATAAAATCAGACGCATTATGGGAAGGGGGTGTGTAATGGGGAAAGTGAATCTATGACCTAACCTGTTAATCAGAATAGTGAACTGCCCAAACTACCTCCCTTAGTAACCATTCCCTCCTCCTTAGCTCCACAGAGTAACAGGACTTGAATACTGTCACTCGGGTGGCCTGCTGTCAATCCTAACAGGACATTCCTCTATAATCTACACTCTTGCTTCACTCTGAGTAAAGCTATTTTGCTTCTCTGCAAGTCTATGTGAATCTATCCCTTATTTTCAATTCTTTGCATCAGAGGCCAAGAATCTGGAAACACTTGGACAAGACTCCAGCTACCAGAGACATGGGGATCCAGACTCAGGCTGTCAGGCTTGCCACCTGGCTTGTACTTTCCTCACTGAGGTCCCAGCCCCCAAATTATGTATTTTCTCCTTTGTTATGAAAATTTTCTGTGTTTACGTGTGTGACAGTTTGTGTGTGAATGTCAGAGTACAACTGGAAGGAGTGGGTTCTCCTACCATGTGAGTTCTGGAGAGCGAACTCATTAGAATTGGCCGCAAGCCCCTTGGCCCACCGAACCATCATGCCAGGCAGCAAGCTATGTATTTTCATAAGAAAAGCTGGCCGAGAGGGAAGCAACTTTTATGCATTAGTGCATAATTTAGTATAAATCGTGCAGGGTGATCTGTGCTTTCCATAGGAACAAGCAAGGCAGAGGCATGGGCACTTTCTTCAGATAAGAGTTCAGATTGGGATAGTTAACAACTGCTACAACCCACTCTTCCCAACAGAGAGGGGATAGACTCCAGGTGATCCCACAGTTCATAGGTATCATGTGTCTTCAGTGAGCTGAGATTAATAAGGAAGAGGAAGAGGAAGAGGAAGAAGGGGAGGAGGTCTGGGAGGAAACAAGGATAGAGTCAAATCTGAGCCATGGGGATAGAAGCTGGCCAGCAAGTTGACAGACATCATTAACATGGGATGAAGTAAGAGAACCGGCAGAAAAAGGACAACATTCAAGCTAAAACAGACAGAGAAAACTGGGCCATCTTCCAAACAAAGGCCCTGCCTTCATGACCTATTACACAGCCTTCAAAAACTCCTGGACTGGTAATTATCAAATGTAGACCAGCTCTTCAGAAGGGGTGGTCTTATATAAAAGCCAATAACAAAATGGAGGCCCTAGGGGTGGGAGGTAGGCAAGTCCTGGGGATTGTTAAATGGCAGGGTGAGCTGTAAGTATCTGGTGTTGTTGGCCAGCGTCTGCCAAACCTTCAGAGCAGCAGCTCAGGGGGAAGGCACCATGTCCAAGTCACCCACCCCACAGGAGAGAGTCACACAGTGAGCACTGTGGGGATGGAGCCATTTAGCTAGGATGAGTGACTTTCCAGACAAAACCAAGGTGAGAAAAAGGCCAGTGGGCAGTGGGAATGTCTTAGACACACTTACCCTCAGTTGTCCATGGTCTCCTGTACACAGAGTTCACCCTGAGTGGAGCTCCCTGTAGGAAGGCCTAAGTCATTGCACATCCCAGTCCGGGGCAGATCTGTGAGCATCAGAGAATCTGGGACTCCATCAGCTTCCCTCCACCACCATCTCTAGGAGCCAGCATCTGTGCAGAGAGAATTGTTCACTCACTCACTCACTCACTCACTCACTCACTCACTCACTCACTCGGAGGCAGGGCTTCCACCAAGGTCAGAGCCATTGTCAGGGCAGAGAGAATGAAATACTCTTCCTCAAGGGGGAATGCAGACATCTTCCCAGATATACTAGCACACACACTCAACCCTTTGACATTCAGACATAATGTTCTCATGTACAAAGTTCACACAGTGAGCGACACAATCAGGTTATCCCGCACCCCCAACCGCCCCCCAAAAGGCAAAAAACTAATAACGTTTTAGGTAAGTTTCTGATTTTGCATTAAGCTGCATTCAGAGCTGTCCTGACCCACGTGGGCCTATATTAAAGGACTGCTGATTTATACACAGACAGAACACCAAATTCTGCTTGGGAAAAGACTGGCCCAAGGGGTGGAGGGAAGGTGAGGTGATTGGAGGGATGGTCCCCAACCAAAGGGGATCTGGGATTCCTGCAGACCAATCCCCACAGCAAAGAATCGCCTGACAACCAGAGTCAGGAGCACCCAGGCTGGGAAGCCCGAGTTCCTACGTAATCAAGAACACAAGTGGACAGAACCCATGGCCCTCCAGAACTGGGAGGAAGGGAGGAGGGGCAGGGAGAGTTACCACGTGACCACTGGGAAGGCAGTGTCTGTGGATGGGAATCTCAGAAACAGCTGAGGGACGTGTGCTATGGAACTTGATGAGTGAAGAGCAGCATCGGGAACATAAAGGAGAGGTTGTCGGACCTCACAAAATGTGTTCTGTGGGCCATGAGTGCTAGCCGGTAACATTTACTGTTTCGGACACTATCCAGTCCCGCTGTGTTTTAAGTTCCATGGGATGATATGGGTGCATTCCCATTTGCTGGCTGAGAGCATGGATCTGAGGTAAAGCTATGAGGGAGAAGGACACCTCACACCGTTGCCTATGCTTCAGAAGCCTGGAGGTCTTCAGGGTCCGGAGCAACGGGTCTGACTAAACAGGTTGAGTGCACTGCATAAAAATCTAGCTGAGGTTAGGGCTGAGGTTTACCCTGAAAAGCAGGGTTCCCCTTTCGTACTCTGCTTGCCAAGAGATGGGCCCAAAATGCGAGGCTTCTAGAGAATGTACTGCATGGTGCCCGAGGCTTCAGCCGAGTAACTCCACACCCCTCATCTGCAGCTTTGAAACTCATAAAAACCCTTGAATATTAAGGGGGAAAATCCTTAAAAGATTTTTTTTTAAAGACAGATTTGAGGTTAGCTCATTTGGCAGCAAACCCTGACCTTAACTAACATGAGGCTAATTATAGTCTGTGCTTGTCCCACTTTCTGTGAAAATCTGAACATTTCTTGCTGAAATATTCACATGTTTTTACCAGGGGAGAGCACCCTCGCTCTCTGCCAGGAAGCAGGGGTTGGGGGTTGACGCACATACAGTTTACACTGTGTTTGAGAATGCATTCCTTCTAATTCGCATCTGTGCCAAATGTTGCATCACCTTGACTTTATAGATAAAGACACTGCGGCCCCCCAAAGGCCAGGTCACAGCTCATTCCTTCATCTGCCCTCACCACAGGAGACCCAAAAAGCTCATGGAGTATGTATGACACAGCTCTAGGAAGAGCCCTGGGCCTCTGGTCACAGCAATGAGGAAGTTTTCAGCCCAAAGCACACAAGTGAGAAGCAGAGAAGCACGGGGCCCAGTCACTTCCGGTGAGGAGGATGGGCACCGGAAGCTCAGCCCTGTACCACGGGCTCACAGGGGCCTGGGGCATCCAGCCCAAAGCTATAGAAGTCCTCAACCTCTTCTAGATAACCAGGCACAGCAGACACCAGCGATAAGGTCAAAGAATGGAAGGAAGCCAGCAGATTCTGGAAAGATCTGTGGGTGAGGTCTGGCTGACTGGAACAACCCGTAGAATCACATGCTTACAATGAGTGTGTTTCCAGTTCCTGCTCCTCGGGCCCTGCTGGGTCCAGAGCAAGACAGACTCCCAACTCTGCACCAATCAAGACAGACAGATCTCCCTGTACTCAGTGAAACACAGCCAGCCCCCAAATGTATCAGCAGAGACGGGTCCCCAGCGCCTTCTGCCTAGAAGCAATGTAAATCCAAAAAGGAACCCCATAGGATACAGTGTGGTCTGCCCTCTCTTATTGCCAGGAAATGATTGAAAATCCAAGTTCATGTCACCAAAGTCATTTTTATCCATCACCCACCCAATTCAATTTAAGCTCCCTAAAAATATGGCTTCTTAAATCCATTTAAAAGTATTCCAGTGAATATTGAACTCAGAATCATTTTGTGATTCATTTCTGAGTCTCACTGTATATCTGAATTACACATTTAGACAATTTGCATTGCTTTATGCTAATATACATACACAGTTCTATATCTTCTTCAAAGAAGTAGCTTTGAAAAGTCTTTGCCCGTTTTCATGTTTAAAGGCTTGTCCTTTGCTGTTGTGGTTGATTGGTTTGGTTGTGTGGTTTTCATTTTGAGACAGAGTCTTTCTATGTAGTCCAGACTAGCTTTGAACTCAATACATAACTGTCAAGTTGACACAAACCTGTCACCTGAGAAGATAGGACCTCAAATGAGGAACTGTCTGGATCAGGCTGGTCTGTGGCCATGTTTGTCAGGCATTTTCTTAACTGGTAACTGATGCAAAGGGGTCCAGCCCACTATGGGTGACGCCATCCCTAGGCAATGGGCCTGGGCTTTATAAGAAAGGCAGCCTAGCAACATAGAGGAAACAAGCCAAAAATCAAGGATTTCTGCTTCGGTTCCTGCCTCCAGGTTCCTGCTTGAGTTCTTGCTGCAACCCAATGATGGACCACATAAGCCCTTTCCTTTTTCACATTGCATCCAACCATGGTGTTTATTACAGCAAAAGAAAGCAAACATCTTTCATTTGAATGAAACTGAAGTTGGGGCTGTGTCCGGCTACTGTTTGGGTAGACATATATCCCTCAGAAGCCCCTGTGTCAAAGGTGTGGTCCCCAACCCATGATGCTACTGGGCAGTGTTGGAACCTTTACGAGCTCAGTTATTAAATACACCTGGACTTCAGAATCTTACTAGGCATGCACATTCATTCTTCTGTGGCTCTCCCTACCAGATCTGCACCCAGCTCTAGCCTGCTTGGCCTTCCAGAAGGCCAAGGTCATTTGGTCCTTAATTATTAATAGGACTGTAGACATTCCCCCATCTGTGATCCTAGGCTGGGTATTAATTCCCTCCAGACAGAAAGTCTTCACAGTGGGGCTGGGAATGTAGCTTGGTTGGTAGAGTGCTTGCCTAGTGTGCATCAAGTCTTGGGTTCCATCCCCAGCAACTCATAAAACGGGTGTGGTAGCATACACCTATTTATCCCTGTACTCAGAAGGTGATGGCAGGAGGATCAGAAGTTTCAAGGTCATCTTCACCTACACAGTGAGTTCAAGGCCAGCCTGGGATACAAGAGCTATGAAAAAACAAAGTCTCAGCAATATTAGACTTGACATTTTTGCTCCCTTTCCTTGCTGATCCAATGGCTCTTGGGGTCCAAGTGCCTGAAAACAGCTGTTAATTGTATTTTTTTCTATTTTCCTAGGTTTTGTATGTGCATATATGCAAATATATACATATATACATGTAAGTGCATACGTTCATGAATATTTGTGCGTATGTAAATGAATGTATGCACATATATGCATGCATGTGTATATGTGCATGCATGCATGTGCACATGTGCGTGCATATATGCATATGTGCATGCATGTATATGCAGAGGCCAGAGGTCCACAATATAAATATCTTTCTCAACTTATCTTTGCCTTATTTTTTGTAACAAGGGTTCGTGTACTTGGAACTCACTGATTGGCTGGACTGGCTGGGTATGCGCCCCAGGACTCTCCTCTTTGTCCTCATAGCACTAAAATGTCAGCTGTGCATTGCCACACCCAGCTTTTTATGTGGTACTGAGGATCCAAACCGGGTCTCCACACTTGCCCAGCAAGTGCTTTGTTGAGTCAACTCCTCAGCTCCTCTTTAGATTTTAATTGTGTCAGGTTGATTCTGGTCCTAACTCACTGTCATGGTCAGTCGCAGAAATCTATTTGTGGTGGAACAAACATCACCTGTGGGATGATGTCATCAGTCCCATGTGCAATGGATGTATAATTCGCTGTGACACTGCACACTTAGTAACACTTCTCTAATCTAAAAAAATGCGGAGGGGGATTCTGTAAGATGGCTCAGAGAGGAAAGTGCCAGCCACAAAGCCTGAGGACCTAAGTTTGATCCCAGGACCCACATGGTGGAAGGCAAGTGACTCTTGCAAGTTGTCTTCTGACCTCCGCACATGCACTGTGGCCTGTGTGTGTGCACACTAAAACAATATTTTTTAAATGTACCAAAAAATGTAAAACTTGTAACCAATGTTCTATTTTTTTCTAGTGATTTCTCTCTTTAAGAAAATATATGTCAATATGAACATTACTATTTAAAAAAAAATTCCTTTTATTTTCATTGAAAGTCAATCTCCTTAAGATCCAGTTGCCAGGACAAAGGATGAGAGTGAGCCATTTTGTGGCAAAATGTCTGGAGACATTTTCCTTATTGTCTCCAGAAAGCCATGCATGTTCCTGTTGCCTGGGAACAGCAGTACACGTATCTGCTGATTGCTGGCTCTGGGCTTCTCTGCTTTAATTTCTTTTCTTTAGCTGGAACCGTGAGTAATGGCACCTAAAAATGGTTCAATTTATTTTTCCTTCTTCTATTAGTAGGAAAATTCACTTTGGATAATTGAATGCCTGAATTTCCTTGTGTACAAAGTATTCCTGAGCTTTGATGACAGATCAAATGGATGTTACGATGTGTAAATTTTGTAGGACTGTAAGATACTACCTCTTGTAGGTTTGTTTAACCCCTTAATTCTCTTCGAGCTTTTGGATACCCTTCATTTATGAGTATGTTTCTTTAAGCCATAATGCCTAGATTTTGTTCTTGGATAAGTGTTGTATGCAGGGAGCTGACCAATTCAGGTGAGTGGGAGCTGGCTAGTGAGCTCCCAGCATCCTCCTGGCTCTGTCTCCCCAGCTGGAGGATTATAGGCACCTCACTGCCACAGCATCTGACTCTTTCCTTAGGTGCTGGGATCGGAACTCAGATCCTCCTGTTTGTGGCTTCATCCACTGAACCACCTCGCCAGCCTCAGATTGTGTTCTCGGTGTCTTTATGCAGAGGATTCCAGCCTTCCCTCCCCACCCCCTCTTTCACTGATGCATGTATTTATCACCATCTCAACTCAGTTGTTATCACTGCTGTGGCTCGGTTCCTCTCTACATCAGCATGGGTGCTACAGGAAATCCCCAGGTCCCAGTTTCTCCCTTTCGACACAAGTAGACTATGACCATGTTGTTACCATCATTCTCTTCTGGTCTAGTATTGTCCCAGGACACTGATGTATGCAATTATCAGAGGCTGGGGTGTAGCTCAGTTGGTGAAGTGTTTCCTTAGCATGCTGGAAGCTCTGAAGTTTATCCTAGCAGCACATAAATGCACGCCTGTGATCCCAGCACTGGGGAGTCGGGGGCAGGAGGATCAGGAGCTCAAAGTCGTCCTCAGCTACATAGTGAGTTTGAAGCATCCTGGCTTACTTGAGACATATCTCAAAATAAAAGCAATTATGGAGAGCCTGCTAGGAACTCTATGAAGGACGGGCCTGTGGATTCACCCAGGAATCCCAACTCTTTACAGGATTTGCATTGCGGCTTTTCATGTTTCACAGTCTGATTTATAAACATTTACATTCCCTTGCTGAGCACGCCTCTGAGAATGTTCTGGAAATTTTCCATTTCCGGAGAACATCCATCCAGTGTAAGCTGGTGCTGCTGCCCTTCCCCATGAAAGGTCTTGCAGCTGTGGGATCTACAGCCAGTGAATCATTTCAGTACCTTTTTATTCTAAAAGAAAGGTCAGGCCCGGCCTGGGTCAAAGGTCAAGAGGAAGGTCAACTCAGCCTCTAAAGGTCAACCTGGACAGTCCTAGGGAATATTAGATGGTCTTTCTTACTCCATTTTATTCTCTGTAATTGAAATTTGTTTCATTCTTATGTCTCAATGTTTCTTTTGGTCTCAGATCCCTCCAGCTTTGACTGGAGTCATCTTTCTTTGATTCCTGCTCCTGTGTGTGTCTGTGGATCATTCTCTGCACTGTCTGGATATAGCTTACCATGCAGGTCAGAACACTGATCTTCAGTGACTTCCAATAACCCTGGCTTTCCCATGGGAAGGGCCGCAGCAGCTTACTCTACTCAGTCCATCGAGTTCCTGACAGGACTAGCAAGGCCTGTCCATTTTTCTTGCCTGAGGGCGGCTGCTTCTGTGACTTGTGCTCAGCACAGGCCTGCCTTCCACCCCGTGGAGTGGCTTCTTGTGTGGATGTGGTAGCCTTCCTGTGAGCTCTGCAGAGACTGGAAACACTGGGGTCACACAACGTCCCTTGCAGAAGTGATGTCTGCCAAAGGAGACATGTCCTGGTCCACGCTGATGTTGTGGTGGAAGGGAGCTGAGGAAGTATGGTACCCTCTTATCCCTTCAGCCTAGCACAACACAAGACCCAAAGAGCATGCTGGGAGTCCCAGAGCTGGCCAATTGCTTTGGCTCCAGCTGGTCCAGTGGAAGCTGCCTTCATTTCAGGGACCTGCCTCCTGCAGCCCCCATATTTGTGAACCGGAGCTGAGTTCCACTTTTTCTAGACACTCTTCTTGTCTTGACAAGAACTATCACCTCTTAATCTTTTGCACAAAACCAAACCTTATCCTGACACTTGCGTAAGGATCTTTGTAAATCTAGACAGAACTGGTTAACTAAAAAAAAAAAAATATTTACACTTAGGGAGTGGGAAGAAGCCAGGAATGAAGAGCTTTGAGTTTCAAAACTACACATATGGGCTTCTTTTTATTTATTAACAGCTTTTATGTATTTTCAATATTATCCCTGAAAGCAGATGTTTCTCCGGGTTCCATTTCACACCTGCCTGTCACTTCGGATTTCCATGTGTTAATTTACAGATCTGAGCTGCAAATGATAAGAATGGAACCCAAGGTGATTTTTCTGGGTTTGGAATTTTGCTTCCAAGCCCAAAGATTGCTTAGAGCCTCTGCGAGTGCAGCGAGGCTCCCAGACAGCCGCCGGCTTACTCTTCACCCCTAAGTACTATTTTTGAGGTGTTAATACTAACACAGCATTTGCTAAAATGATACTACTTTTGTTTGTGTGTTTTTCTTCCACTACATTGTAAGACTGAAGAGAACACTTCCTAAAATCCATTAGTATATAACTTTGCATTATGCAAATAAATAAGGCATAGTTAATTGGGAAAAGTTTGATTATTTCTACTGCCCCAAAGTCTTAAGGAACTAGGAAAAGGCTTTATTGGGCTAGGAATGTAGTCAATTGGTAGAGCATTTGCCTAGCACACAGGAAGTCCTAGGTTCACTCCCCAGCATGGCACAAGACCATGTGACACACACCTGTATTCTCAGCCCTTTGAAAGTGGAGGCAGGAGGCTGATGGTAGAGGCTATTCTCCTATATATTGAGTTTGACACCAATATGGACCTTGACAAGTTAAAAAAGTAAAGAAACGAAGTTTTTAGCATCCCGGCACTGGAGACAAAGTCACACACTCTGATTTACAGAGGCAAAGAGAGAAGAAGCAGTAACAAGAGAGTGTGACATTCTCTGTGGGGGGGTCCCAGGAGACAAGGGGCTCTTTAAGTTATCAAAGGGCAAGACGAGTAATTAATATACAATCAGTAGTACTTGAATAGGGAAATTTCCAGAGCAGTAAATAGACTCAAGTGGTTTGGGCTCGCTGAGCTGCAAGCCATTACTGTCCTTGTTATGAAGTTAAGATACACAAATGACTACAGCCTGGCTGTAGGGAGGAGCACAGCCCAGCCCAGCAGAGTGGCTTCCTACTGGCCCTCTCATGTTTGTTCGGTGGTTAGCTGACACTGTTGGTTATGGATCTATTAGATGTGAAGGCCCTCGATGGGAGTGTTCTAAGCAAATGGTTCCTGGGCAGGCTCATCCACTCATTCTTCCACAAGAAGCTTTTTTTTTTTTTTTTTTTTTTTTTTTTTTTTTTTTTTTTGAGACAGGGTTTCTTTGTGTAGTCCTGGCTGTCCTGGAACTCACTCCATAGACCAGGCTGGTCTCTAACTCAGAAATCCACCTGCCTCTGCCTCCCAAGTGCTGGGATTAAAGGCGTGTGCCACCACTGCCCGGCTAAGAAGTCATTTCTTAAGACACTGGGGAATGCCAGGTGATGACAACACTTACCACAATCCCAGCACTCAGGAGGCAGAGGCAAGTGGATCTCTGAGTTTGAGGCCAAGCAGGTCTACAGAGTGAATACCAGGGCTACACAGAGAAACCCTGTTGTCTTGATAACCAAAAAGAAAAAAAAAAAAAAAAGACGCTGAGACCACCAAGAGGAATCAGTAACAATTCTCTCGTCCACCAGTCAGGCCTGAGGGACATGAGGGTAAGATGTGGTGCTTTAGTCCATCTTCTGTTGCTATAACACAATGCTAGAGAGTGGGGAACATAAATAATAGAAGTTGTGGCTCATGGTTTTGGAGGCTGGGAAGTCAGCAGCATAGCATCGCCTCCTGGGAAAGGCCTTCCAGCTGTGTCCTAACATGGGGGAGGGGAAACAGACACCTATGAGAGAGGGGAACTAGCCCACACTCACCCTCTTACCAGAAACCCACGTGATTGTTAATGTACTTCTGTGACGAAGCCATCAACCCATGGGTGACAGTGGAGGACCTGAGTGTCTCCCCCAGGTCCTGCCCACTACACTGTCTGACAATGGTGAACAAATTTCGAAAGGAACTTGTCAGGGTGGAAGGGCACATTCACACCACGGCACTCTGTAAGGACATAGCTTACACGGGTCACACTTAGACAGTGCCATTTCTTGGCTGACACAGTCAGCCCATGTGGGAGCAGGCCTGGTAATAAATACACCTGCCAGGTGGGCCCAGAGAACATCCCCTCTAAGAGAACACCCAACTGTCGTAATAATTTAATTCTTCACTACTGACGAGTGAAGGACGTACGTGACTCTTGAACATAAGCACACAGCCCAGAGCTCCCAGATATTCAGAAAGCCATCTGGAGCAAAAGAAAACACGTGGAGCTGAGAGAAAAATAAATAAATAAATCTAGAGGAAATAGCAGGAAAACAAAACAGCCAAAAGGTGAGGGAGGAAATTGTTTACCGAGAGGTGTCAAGAATGAGAGACTAAAAGAGGATCTAGAAAATTAAAAATAGCTTAGCCCAAACAAACTTAGCTGGAGGATGGGGAGATAAAACTGAAGAAAATGCACAGAAAGAAGATTTAAAATTACAGAGAGAAAAGCGAGATAAAGGTGGTGGTTAATCTCCCCAGGAGGTGCAATACTCAGCTAATTGGGACCCCAAGAACATAAAATAACGAGCAGGAAATGATCAAAAAGAACCAGAAGCTTTCCCAGAAGCAAAGGACAGAGCCTATGCTCAACACGATGAATTAAAACAAGAGATCCATCATCATAAAGCTCCGTGGCACTAGGAAGATGCTCCCTGCAGAAGCACATAAAGGGAGTAAAGCTATTGATCACTGGAGAAGCCCAGCTGGAAACTGCAACATAGTGAGGGGTGTTTGGGCCTCTGAGCCATCACCATTGACTTAACCTCTCTTCTGCCTGGAAACCTAGCAGCAGCAAAGGGGGATAAGAAAGATGGCAATGTCTGGGAGATGCCGATGCTGAGAATGGAAAAGGGAGCCAGCCTCCGTGGGTTCAAGGTTTGACTATCAGGAGCATGGGGAAAGGCTGGGGTGTCCCCAGCGAGCAGGGAGGTTCCCATCTCTGGATACATGATGCAGGTTGTCTCTCACAGGACCCTTCTGGCCTCAGTAGAGGTTGGATGTGATCCACAGAGCTTTTGTCTATAGGTGTTATGGAAAAGCCTTAGCTTCCTTCACATCTAACCTAGAAGGAGCGCTCATCTCCAAGCTGAAACAACCTGAGAAATACCCTCAAAAGAATTCAACTGGGCCTGAGATATGGCTCAGTCAGTAAAGTGTTTGTTCAGCATGCATTAGGCCCTGGGTTCAGTTCCCAGCCGGGCATAAGAGCGGGTGAGGAGGTCCATGCCTGTAGTCCCAGAGCCCAAGAAGTGGAGCCAAGAGGATCAGGAGTTTAAGGCCATCCGTTTCTGCATAGCAAGTTCTGAGCCAGCCTAAGGGACTAGGGTACATGAAACCCTTAAAAAAATTAAAGCAAATAGCAAAAACAAAGGAATCAAAGTAAGATTTAGGGTAACTCTGGGGATGACATGAACTCAGTCTACTGCCGGTTTCCAGCCCAGACATGCTTTAGTGCAAGCTTTCAGTGATGCCTCTATTCAATGCTCCAGGGTACAGCTGCCACCCCAAACAAGAGAGAAGAGCCAAGAGGAAAAGGACAGATGGTAGGCTGTCACTCAAGGGAAAGACCGGTTTAAAAAAAAAAAAACAAACCAGGAAACCACACCAATTACCTAAGTGAATGAGCCCAGCATTTCAGCAATGAATAGGAATGGGTCACCCATGATGACATCATCCAAGAAAACACTCCCTCACAAAGGAGAAAGAGCTAGGGCCAGAGGAAACAATGTATCTCGTGTATTAGTCTGGCTTTCAGCTGCAGAGCCCAATGTCTTATCTAACTGATTTAACCAGTTTTCCAATAACTATTGAAAGACCTGTGGGAGCTGAGGTGTTGCACGGATGGCAATACACCAAGCAGACAAGGCTCCTTCCATCAGGAAAGGACCCAGGAAGAACAGCAGGTGCAAAGGCACTGTGGTTGGAGCCGGCTCGGGACACAACAGATGCTGCAGGGTGCAGTGCCTTGGAAAAGAGTAGAGAGCTGTAGTGGATAAGTTCACGTTTCCTATAACCTTTCATTTCATCGTGAAAGCCTGTCACTTCTGGGAGGGAGAGGGACAGCCACAGGAGAACTTTGGGATAAAATGACCTGCCTTTAAACAGGTCTTTTGGGTGCTGATTTGAAAAGATGCTAGGTGAGCAAGAAAGGGAGCCATGAGTTCGAGGGAGAGTAAGGGGAGCTTTGCAGTGGTCCATGAACAAGAGGACAGTGTTTTGCCCTGTGGTGGTAGGTGGGAAGACAAGGGCTGACTTCAGGAATACTTTGTAGCCATATCTGATGGGCCTCGTAGATGGTTTCAGAGTCTGCTAAGAGGAAAGAATCTAGGGTTGTCTTTAGATTTTTGTCCCCAGCATCTGGGAAAAGCAGAGCTGTCATCTATGGAGATAAATTAACAGGGCCATGAGAGGCTGAGCTGGCAGGAAGAAGAGTGGAAAAGTAGGGGGTTGGTTCGAGACAAGTTAAATGGATGATGTGATGCCTGTGTACTATCAGCTGCCAGAGAATGAGGCTCCGTATTTGCAAAGCATCATTGAGTCCCCTGGGCTCTGTCAGAGAATCAAGTGCCATCCAGCCAAGCAGCTTGTACTGAAATGTCCGTCATCAAATAGCTGGGTGCTGGCCTGTGATCTCATCTGAAAGGCTTACTGACAGAGAGTGAAGGACTTCCCCAGCTCACTCATATGGCTTTGCCACCTCTGCCTGCATGCCAGCCACAGAGGGCAGTCCAGAGGGCTATCTGATGGTTGGTGTGGGAATCAGTTTTCTCTGGTGGTGGCAGGGTGGGCAGTCCACGAGTCCATTCTAGAGAATGTCTAAGAATGAAGGTACAGTGGTGTGTGTGTGTGTGTGTGTTCACAGAAGGGAGGAACATATGCATGGCATTGTGTGGGGCTCAGAAGACACCCTTGGGTCTGAGTCCTTCCACCTTTGGTTTGAGATGAGATCTCACAATGGCCCTTCCAGGGACCTGCCTGCCTCTGTCTCCCACATCACCACATCCTTCATATTTACCTTTCCACCTGGCTTCTGGGGATCAAAGTTCAGGTCCTCAGACTTGTGAGGCAAGCTCTTTATCGACAGAGCCATCTCTCTAGCCCCCAGCAGTCTTTTATCCCCTAATTGCAGTAGCAATGTTTAACATTTCGTCTTTCAGTTAGAAGTGAGTCAGTCTGCCCAACCTACCCCACACTCTGTGAAGGAGGACTACACGTGGGTGTGAATACGCCGTGCTGCATCTCCTTGAACATCTTGTGGTAAGATTATAGAGACACTTGGGAAAAGAGCTGTAATCTGGGGGAGTTTCACTACCAGGAATATATTCTTGGTCAATCTTTTATTTTTATTTTATCATTTTATGCATGTGGGTGTTTTGTCTTTGTGTGTGTCTGGATCTCCTGGAACTGGAGTAATCACAGGTTATGGGTGCCACTTGAGCGTTGGAAATTGAACATAGGCCCTCTGAAGAGCAAATTCTCTTAGCCACAGAGTCAATTCCCCAGCCCTTTGGTCAATCTTTAAAGGAAGAAAGGGAGTCACTTAGTCTAGGCTGAGTCTCCAGTGATGTGCACAAGAGCTGGTCAGGAAGAGGAACCAAATGGCCCCTGCAGCTACTAACACCAGAGGCGTTATGCCTCTGTCTCCCTGCCCTATCCTGTATCAGCCAAACTGTGCCAGGTGGTTCTAGTGGTTTTCTCTTGAAACTACAGAATCAAAGTTTTCTAAGGAACATAAGTTGATTGTGACTGTTAGTTTTAGCTGTCAACTTGCCACAATTTAGAATACTCTGTGAAGACAGTGCCAGTGAGGGATTGTCTACATCAGTGTAGTCTACAGGCATGTCTATGGAGACTGAGTCAATTGTTTTCATTGATCTGGGAAGAACCAGACCACTGTGGGTGGCACCATTCCCTATGCAGGGGCCCTGCACTGTATGAGCGTGGAGAAGGTGAGCTGAGTAGTGAGCATGCATGCATTCTCTCTCTGCTCTTGACTGCAGATGTGGCCAGGTGCTTCAAGTAGCTGCTGTTTGACTTCCCTGCAGTGATGGACCGCAGCCTGGAATTGTGAGTTGAATAAACACTTTTTTTTTATCTTGAGGTTGCCTTTATCAGGGGGTCTTACCACAGCAGCAGAAATAAAAGATGTTGGTGGAAAAACCGACATCTACATCCTAGTTCCAGGGAGCTGAGAATGCAATTTTTAAAATGTTTGTTATGGGAAGGTGGAATTAATACTGTGAAGAACAATCTAATGGAGATAATGTTCAATAAGGATGTTGGGGATCTGTAAATGACAGCTGCCAGTCACAGGGTGGAAGCAACCAAAGTGACAGAGCAGAAAGCAGGGGCCATGAAACAATCTAATAGAAAACTCATAAAGACATATGGGTAGATATCATGCTCATTAAAAACTTCAAAGCACTAAGAACAACAACAACAACAACAACAACAATAACAACGAAAAGAGCGGGGATCACAAAGTAAGTTTTGAAAAGTAAAGACACAAAGGCATAAATTAATAATGCAATAAACTGAGTAAGAGAAATGGATGAAAACGAAATCTCTCAAAACATAAAATGAGAGGCTGGAGAGAGAGCGCAGTGGTTAAGAGTCTGTTCTTCCAAAAGACTCAGGTTCAGTTCCCAGCACCCACATGGCAGCTCACAACTGTCTATAATTCCAATGCCAAGGGACCTGACAACCTCAAACCAATGCATATAAAATAAAGCTAGATAAATTATTTTAAAAGAACATAAAATGAAAAGGCAAAGGGATGAAAAATCTGAAAAGGAAAAGAAAGACAAGTATAGAAGGTGAACCAGAGAAAAATGGACTTTAACTGAGCTCTCCCAGAACAAGAACGAGACAGAGGAAGGCATGGAATCATCTTTAATTTAAAAAATCTCTCTCTCTCTCTCTCTCTCTCTCTCTCTCTCTCTCTCTCTCTCTCTC
>JADRCD010232498.1:46013-73185 GCA_019843815.1 Montemys delectorum
CTCTCTCTCTCTCTCTCTCTCTCTCTCTCTCTCTCTCTCTCTCTCTCCCTCCCTCCCTCCCTCCCCTGTCCTCTCCTCTCTCTCCCTCTTTTTCTAATTTAAAGAGTTCTTTTTTTTAAAGATTTATTTATTTATTTTATGTATATGAGTACACTATAGCTGTACAGATGGTTGTGAGCCTTCATGTAGTTGTTGGGAATTGAATTTAGGACTTCTGCTCATTCCGGTCGGCCGTGCTCCCTCCAGCCCAAAGATTTATTTATTATAAATAAGTACACTGTAGCTGTCTTCAGATGCACCAGAAGAGGAGTGCATCTCATTACAGGTGGTTGTGAGTCACCATGTGGTTGCTAGGATTTGAACTCAGGACCTTCGGAAGAGCAGTCAGTGCTCTTACCCGTTGAGCCATCTTCACCAGCCCCCCTCCTCTCTGTCCTTTCTCTCTTTCTCCTCTCCTCCACACCTTCCCATGGCAACTCCCCTGGCCTCAATCCTTGGGGCCAGTGAACTCACCTGAGACCAGCTTCCCAATAAACTTGTCTTTAATATAAAAAAAAAAACCCCCAAAACCAAAAAACCAAAAAAGCCAAAACTTTCCAGATCTAAAGAAGGATTTTCTAACAGTCTTCTAACTTCTAAGTCTGATGCACATGAAATGGCTCAGAGAGCTTTCGAATTATGCCATTTCAGAACACTCAGGATAGAGGCTGGTGGAGTTGATTTAATTAGCTAGCCCTTTCATGAGACTCGTTATTCAACAGCTGCTTCAGTCACATGACATGTATTAGTTCATTTAAACTTCACACACAATAGGGCCAGGAGAGATGACTCAGCCTTTAAGAGCAATTCCTGCTGTTCCACATTGGGCAGCTTCCAACCACCTGTAACTTCAGCTCAGAGCACTTAAAGCCCTCTTACAGCAGAACCACAGACCACAGTCATCGACGTGGCCTTCGGTGGTGGCAGGGCCACGAACATCAACATAGGCCTGGCAGTGGTAGGAGCAGTAAGGCCATGGACCCAGATGTGACTCTCAGTAGCAACATGGGCCTGGAATCACTGTGGCCCTAGGTGGCATCGCAGGCTACCCACATTGATGTGCCCCGTCCCCCCCTCCTCCCCGTGACAGCATTACCCACAGATGTCAACATGGTCTCAGGCTGCAGCACAGACCATGGACAGCTAGATGGCCTTTGGTGGTAGCACAAGCCATGGACATCAGCATAGACCCGGCCACACCATTACTTATCTGAGTGGCCAGCAACTGCTACCTAAGGCCACGGTGATGTCCAGGTCCTTCCTGTCACAGAGGGCCATATCAGGGCTGCAGTCTTAGTGTACCTGGATCTGCACTGATGTCTTTGACCTGTGCTACCACTGAAGGCCATGTGGCTATCCATGGTCTATGCTCCCACCTGAAGCCATGTTGACGACCATAAAGAATCCCAGCTGCATCAGAGGGCCTTGTCTGGGTCCTGGCCCTTCTGAAACTGGGAACCCTGTTCCTGGTCTGTGCTGACACCAGAAACCATGTGAACCTCATGATTCATGCTCTTTCAGTCCATAAAAAGCAAATCGACTACTTTGACAGTGACTTCAATGCCTGCAGACACACAGTTGAGACAAAGGGACATGAAAGACGTCTGTGATAGCCCCTCCCCTCCATCCCACGCCCACCCTCAATGGTAATAGCCTAGTCACTCTTAAAAACTGTGATAGATAGGATGCTGAAATATCTCTCTGCAATAGATGGCTTCCAGCAGGGGTGTGGGAGGGGAGGGGCTCAGTTCTACTTAAGGGGCGGCCCCTGAGAGTTTGACCACACTCCAGTGAGCATACAATAACACAAATTGCACTTTTGCGGGATTGGGGGGGGGGGTCATGGGGGAGAAGACAGGCAAGGAACGACTGGGAAGCAAGTTTGATGCGATGTATGATGTGAAATCCTCAAGCAATCAATAACAATATTATGTTGGAAAAACCAATAAAATAATAAAATAAAATAAAATAAAGCCTTGGTCTTATAGATATCTACATTTACATGGCATACACACATATACACACACCACACACCCCCCCCCTACACACACACACATTTTAAAAAATAGGTCTTTAAACCTTAAAATATTCCTAACAATTAGCTACTATTTGCATGTGTTTTTTCCAGTTGAAAATGAGGTGTGAACCCCATGGGAAAGTGGGGTTCATACCTGAAATCTGCCAGATCACCTTAATTACCACTTCCTTTTAGAAATCGGGAAAAGAGCTGCTTCCAAACTTCTGGCCGAATAAAAAGATGTTTAATGCAAAATTGACTTAAATATGAATCAAGTGTTAGGGATCATAACACATTTTCACATGTGCAAAAATTTGGTGCAAAAGCTCAGATATGAGAAAACCCACTTCCAGATGTCCAAAACCATACATGTATCGGCATATTAAACAACAACGCTCTGGGAATCTGAAGCCGCGTAGTTAATGTGTCCAATTAATACCGTGGTTAATCGTGATCATCAATTTGATAGGCTCTGGAATCATCGAAGAGACCTGAGTGGGGTGGATCCGTGAGGGCATTTCGAGAAAGGACACACTAAGGGGAGAAAGCCCTACCCCAGAGTGGGCGGCATTTACTGGCAGGCTGGGCTGCTGCCACTGTCCTTCACGGACATCAGAATCACACTTCTTTAGCCCTCCAGCTTGGACTGAAGTTCCCTGAAGATCAGTGGCTCTCCAGAATTCTTTCAGGCCTTCAGCACCAGCTTGCAATTGCTCAGACATCCAGCCTTTTAGACTGCGCAGGCACCAGGTTCTCAGCCTCTCCAGTGCACAGATGGCCTCTGTTGGACTCCCCAGACCATTCTATTATATAAGCCATTCTATTTACCCCCCTTCGGTCTATATAGTCCTTCTATCAGCTCTGTTCCCATAGAAACCCATGTGTATTCTCTTCCTCTTGGCCAAGACAGATAAGACGTCTGTTTCTTTGCCAGCTGTGGATGACCCAGGGAAGGCTGCAGCTGGAACTTGATACAACTTCCAAAGAAACTAAAACTTGACACAGCAGGAACCAAGCCAAGCTGCTGAGAAGGGACTGGGGTTGTGGGGCAAGTGGGGTGTGGAGGGGGAGCGGAGAGATAGGGGGATCTTTGGCTCAGGAACAAAGCCTGGCTCAGGCCTCTCAGTGACTCACAACTTTGGGCCCCATAAACATGTGCCTTCAGAGTGAAGATCTGAGCCATCAGGGTGCGTCTCAGTTCCCTCACCCATAATCTCCCTCTCTAAATGGGGCCCTGAGCTTTGCATGTGTACAGAGGGGATCCTGAGCAACAGAGCCCAGAGGACCCTAGCTTAAGGGAGATGTGATTCCCCAATGTCTTAGAAATAACAGAAAGCTGGGTGTCTGTGGAACCCACTGGGCAATGAGCCTGGAAGCACGGCTGTAAAGACAACGTCAGCTTAGGGCCTCATTTGTACCGGTGTCAGTGAGGTCTAAGGAGACTTGGTTTTCATTTGTCTGGGTAGAGAGTTCTCATCTGTATAGCAGGTGTGCTGCATCCCAGCTGCTTTTTGGATGCACCATCATTCCAGTCTACACATCCCATGCCACTTCACCATCCTCACCATTCGGTGATCTCATCTTGGAGGGATATGCAGGCATCATCATCATCACCACCACCATCATCATCATCATCACCACCGTTACCATCATTACCATCATCATCATCATCACCACCACCATCATCATCATCATCACCATTACCATCATTACCATCATCATCATCACCACCACCACCACCACCACCACCACCACCAGCAGCAGCAGCAGCAGCAGCCGCAGATCTAAGAACATCTATGAAGGGTAGACCTCCAAGTCTTGCTCCAGACCTACAAAACTAGCATTTTGCCCCAGCAAAGGCTCCAAGTGATTGACATGCATGCATGTTAGTTTGAGCCTCGTGTATATGTAGTGTGTATGTGTGCGTGTGTGTGGGGGTGGTGTGTGGGGGTGCCCTTGCAGAGGATCACAGGCCTTTAGACCCTTCTCTTTTGCAACCCAGCCATGAGGTAACCAGACTCATTCTCTCTCTCTCTCTCTCACACACACACACACACACACACACACACCACACACCACACCACACACACACACACACACACACACACACACACACACACTATCCTGACTTGCTGCTTTGCCTTGGAATCATGGTCCTGAACTGGAACCTTTGGCATGAGCCAAAACAAACTGTTTGTCTCTGTAAGTTGATTGGCTTAGATCCTTGTCGAAGTAATGGAAACTGGTTTGTACACCATGACAACCCTCCTGAGAGGTTCAAACAGTTATTTCATTTCTTTCTCCCTATTGTAGCTTATCGGCTTAGGCTTTCCCCCCCTCAGTAAACAGCGCTTTGCCCAGTGTTGACAGGAGTCAACCGCGCAGGAGCTGGGAGATAAAACGCCAGCTAACTCAAAGTGAAATGGATGAAGGAGCACTAAGGAGGATCTTGCTGGTTGGGCAGATGAAGCCACTTGATGTGGTGGGGAAGGACCCTTTGGAGACTGAAGAGAGGTGGGGGGGGGGGGTGGGGGAGCTGGAAGTCCAGTTTATACTGGTAAAGTTCATCTCAAAAGCACACACTGAAATGACCATCCCTTGGTCATTCTTAGAAAGCCACCTACTGAGTATTTTCCATGCAAGGCTACCCTGGAGCCAATAATAAAATCCAATAAGGTCTTGCTAATTACATTCTCTAATGAATTGTGAGGCTGCCTGATCCACAGACCAGGGGTGGTATAGTCAATAGCTACGTTCAATAGTCTCAATTACTTACATAGTCTGTCTAATTTTGGTGTTAATTGTGCCCATTAACCCGTGCAGAATGGTTTTAAATCCCTGCAGAATGGTTAATATCTTGATTCTTCCATGGT
This sequence comes from Montemys delectorum, assembly GCA_019843815.1. Lineage (NCBI taxonomy): Eukaryota > Metazoa > Chordata > Mammalia > Rodentia > Muridae > Montemys > Montemys delectorum. Next base: position 50,943 of record JADRCD010232498.1, read on the forward strand.
CACATCGTCTTTTGTCTAGATTCACAGCTGAGGCTCCACATCTGCCACAAGTCTCTGGAGAAAAGATCACAAAAATCCCAAATTCCTCCTCAGATGGGGTTATTCACAATAGCATTGAACTCAAGCTCAAAGCCAACCCCTCTAAAAGTGTCTTTCCAGCAGAACTTCCATGGAGGGGCTGGCCAGAAGGTTCAGTGGGTAGCGTGTTTACTGTATAAACACGAGGACCTGAGGTTGAATCCCCAGCACTCACAAAATGTGGGTGTGCTGACATTTGTCTGTAACTCTAGTGTTGGGGAGACAAATGAATCCCAAGGGCCTGCTGGTAAGGCTGGTTCGATTACTCAGTGGCTAAAGGTCCTGCCTCTATGGCTGAAGAACAGAGTTTAGTCCCCAGAATCCATATATAGAAGGAGAGAACAAACTGCAGCAAGTTGTTCTCTGACCTCCACATGCAGGCTGTGACGTGTGCAATACCCTACTCCATCCTCTAATAAAGAATGTAACAAAAGTATTTTTAAATAACACAGAGAATAATAAAGGAAGACAGCTGATGTCAGCCTCTGGCATCCATATGCTCCCAAGACGGGTGCATCTCGCTTGACTTTCCTCCTCCCTGTGGCCTCCTCCTGGGACCCTTTCCTCTTCCTCCTTGTCCATAGAGACAGGAATCCCTCAGTCCGGCTCTAAGACGCCAGGTCTCCTTGCAGTTTCTCTTTTCTCCAGTAGGGGCAGTCGTGAACAGCTGGACAAGGGAGGGTTGTGTTCTGCCACTGTTCACCTTAGAATAAAGTCTGAGGAGGCTTCGTGGCCGCTCCTGCCTGGGTTGCATGAGTTCCTTCACGTTGCGCTGGCTTTTTGTTTTCTTGGAGGACAAGGTTGGGGCACATACACAACTTGCTTTTCCACTTACACATTATGAAATATCTGGAGAAAGAGAATTGTACTTGACAGCACATATTTTACAAATTAAGTGTTGAATGTTTGTTGTCTTTACAATCATCAACCTGTGTTGACACATGTACCTTCTCACATGTAGCTCACTGGCCTTCCACGTGTTATTTGCTAGGAACACTGAACTCCTCTATGTCCAGAGAAGGAGTGGTTTCACATATGGCGTGTAATAAAGACTTTTTAACTTCCATTATGGTCTTGCATTGGTGCCCAGTAACACCTGTCTCCTTAATACAAAGCCATAGGAACTCACAAGAGTGTGCCAGATCCAGTTAGCCATCCACCACAAGCTGTTCTCTCCACAAACAGGCATTTCCCATTCGGTTCTATCTGAGTTTTAAAATGCTATTAGCAGAAACCTTTAAGTGCCCACAGAAGCTAAATACCATTTTCAGATATTTTGTAATGACTCCACTTTGAATATTTGTCTATAGCCACAGGAACAGACTCCATATCCAAAGGGTGTCATTACAAGAGGAGCTATCTCTCTAGAGAGATGGCTTAGTGGTTAAGAGCACTGGCTGCAGTTTCAGAGGACCCAGGTTCAATTCCCAGCACCCACATAAGGGTTCCCAACCATCTGTAACCCCAGTCCCAGGGGATTTAATGCCTTCCTCTGGTCTCTGCAGGCATCAGGCACACACAGACAGACATACAGACAGACAAATAAATGAAGTTAAGTAAAAGAGGAACTCTGTGACAAGTCATAGAGAGTTCTTAGTTCAAATTACCTTCTGGAGTTTTCTGTGCTGTATAGGCAGGTGTGGGCCCCCTGAGGCCCATGGGCTGTGTGTGGCCAAGGATAGCAATGGATGCTATTTTACACAAAGTTCTAAGACTTCCCTAAAACACAAGGAGATTTTTTTTTTAGTAGCTAGATTGCATGGCTTGTGGCTGATGTCATGTTGAAGTAGCAAAAAGTTGGATGTGCCTGCATGTGTGCAAATCCATAAAGTCTGGATTGGATGACCCCACATGTGTGTGTGCACATACATGGCTGCATGTGAGATGGTGATGTTCCGACCATAGATACGAGCACCACCTGTCAGTTCACTGAGGGATGTGATGCCAGGTGGGTGGAGACCTTTGTCCCAAAGCAAAAGAGAATCTGCTGGAAGCTTTTAAAGACTAGTTTCAAAATCTCCCTCATGCAGGCTGAACTAAATGGGGCTCTCCTGAACCCCTAGCTGCTGGGAGATTACAGGTTATCTGCAGTAAAGTTCAGATGAACTTTCCACCCCCTGGGAAGGGTTGGGGCAGGCTCCAGATTTCTCTGTAGACATTGTCATTTTTATTTGAATGGAAAGGATTTGGAAGGATATCTTATTTGTTAAACAAACGAAAAAGAGATTTAACATTTGCAAAGCAGTCTTTGTTTGAGGAAATCCTTTCTACATATTTGCTGTGTGTGATGTCTTTCCCTCCCTCCCTCTCTCCTCCCATTCCCTCATCATGTGAGGCTTTAGTGTCTTTCTATGTTGTATGGGCCAGGGTTCTCTAGAGTCACAGGACTTTTGGAATGTCTCTATAAACTAAGGGACTTTATTTGTAATGACTTACCGGGAGTAGGAGGACAGAGAAGATGACGCCCAAGACCTTCCTGGCAACCAGTCTAGGTGGTCAGTGAACTCTTGTGAGAGATGCTGCCTCAAGAAACAAAGCAGAAGACCATAGAGGGGAGATACCCGATGTCCACCTGTGCACCACATGCGTGCACATGAAGCATGTGCACCTACACACATATGAACACACATGCATACATATACTAAAAATGAGTTAAATGTAATAATTCTAGAAATTTCCAAGAATAAGAAGAAGGGCTTCAACTTACCTCCCTCATCATTTCTCATGGCTCTTATCTTCTGACTTCCTTTGGTTTTGTTTCCGTTGTATTTTTGACAGGATCTCATGTAGCCGAGGCTGCCATCTTTATGAGGCTAAGGATGACCTCCAACTTCTGATCCTCTTGCCTTCGCCTCCGAAGTTCTGGGCATTTGGGCACACATCAATGTGCCGTGCTGGAGATAAACCCAGGCATGCCACTAACCAACTGAACTTCAACCCCAGCCCTCCGCTGAGTTCTTTTGTGGACTTTGCCTTGCTTCACACTCACTTCCCCTTCTCATCCCACAAACACCTATCTTCTGACACAAAGACGTTTGATTTGACTGTTTTACTATTTGTTCTACTTTTTGTTGTCTTGATTTTTTAATTATTTTATTTTTATGTGTATGGGCATTTTGTCTGTACAAGATGTTTGTGCATCCCATGCATGAAGTACCCACACAGGCCAGAAGAGGGCATCAGATCCTTGGAACTGGATGTGGATTCTGGAAATGCAAGCCCGATCCAGCAGAGCAGATAGTGCTCCTAGCCCCTGGGCCATCGCTCTAAGGCCCTACTTTTTGATTTTTTAATACTGTCTGTGCAGTTCACCCTGACCTTGGGCTGTTGACATAGCCCAGGATGGCTTTTAACTTGAAATTCTCATTCCTACCTCTTCAGAGGGCCAGGTTATAGGCATGTTCCCCACCCCCACTCCTGCATATTAATTACACAGTTTGACTTTCCAAGTCTGCTCCCATTCCTATTTCCCAAGGCTGTTGTTAAAGAGGCATAGGTCCTGCAGTGCCCCAAGGGCCTGCCTCACCCCGAAGTGATATATTAAAGAAATGTGGGCTGAAGTGGGTACTTCTAGCTATAGGTGGCTTTATAGATGGGGGAGGCTTTCTAAAAATACCTCTTGTAAAAGCTATAATTTCTTCAGGTTCATAAGAAAGATAAGACTTCAGTGTTTGCCAGTCTCCTTCTCTTAAACTGGTCTGTTCTCAAAAAATACAAAACTGACCCAGTCATGTCTTTCTTTTCTCTGAAGTAGCGTTTCCAGCTTTCCATCAGCAGCGAGTGCACTGTTTGAGAATTGTCTATTCTGGTGGGTAATTAACGTTTCCCAGCTAAAATCATATCTGCAATTTTTTTCTAGCTGAAGAGGGTTTTGTTTGGTTTGGTCTGGTTTGGTCTTTCCTTGTCTCTGGTTCCTGGTTCTTTCAACTTATGATTTAAAAATAATCTGTCACATAAGTCAACTGAAGACAGGGCCTCTTGGCATCTGTGAAGGAGATGGGGTGGGGCATCTCGGGTGGGGCCCTCTGTGCTCTGATTTCCCAGGTCACAAAACTTATTTTCTGAGCCCTGCAGGAAAGACACTTTCCTATCACTTTTCCTGTGGAAGGTTCAGATGCCGTTATTCTGGATCCTATGCTGTTGTTACTCAAACTTGAATAAATCATTTGGAGAAAGCGATATTTCTCTGGTTCATCCCACCTCTCTCCCATTTAGTTGGACTTTTTCTTGTTTAAATTTCTTGGCTGACTTATGAGGCAGGCACTGCTACTGCAGTTTATAAGTGAGAAAGACACCTGAGTCTTTGGAATTAAATATCCTACCCAGAAAAAAGATAAACTTGAAATAAACATGCATGCATACATACATACATACATACATACATACATGCACACACACCTAGTGAGTCTGGAAAGACGACTCCCCACTTAGAGAGTGCTTGCTGTTTTTGCAGAGGACCTCTGTTTAGTTCCTAGCACCCACACGTTAGAAGATCTAATGCAGGCTCTTGGCCTCTATGGGTGCTACATGTGTGTAGTAACCATACATATGTGTAGGCAAAACATTGACATGTATAAAATAAAAATAAACACATAAAAAGCAACCCAGGATTGGGCTGTTCTGTTGGGGATGGGAGCAAGTTTCAAACCCAAGGACAACGCCCATGACTTTTCACCAAAGTGGGGAAAATGTATTTTAATGGTACCAGAAACACCTTTCCTATCAGTTCAGCCCTTATTCATATGTTTCCTAATAAAGGTCATCAAATCTGTAAGTAACGTCTCACAACTGTTTTTTAAAACCGTCTCTCAAAGTTGATTTTGGTCAAATCACATGATATACTAGAGAGAAATTGTCTCTGTGGAACCAGCACTCTGCATAATGAACCTATGACCATGAAAAAACAAAAACAAACAAACAAACCAAAAATGTCTAAAGTTGATTTTCCAAACTCAGCCCCAGGTTTAGAGGAGGTAGGACTGTGAGGACAGCCCTGGGCACAGTTGCAGAGCCTGGCCGCTTTGAGGAAGTCTCTGGGCTCCCAGGTGAGCCCTGCTGCAGATGACTGTCAGCTGAGGTAAGGGGGCCGGTGTCTTCTATGCCATGAAGTCCCTCGTGGTGAGAACAGAAATGGAGACTGGCCAAGCATTTAGGGCAGGGCTCCTGGAAGTGAGCAGTTAGGAGTCTTATCATCTGATTCTTTTCTCTGCACTTCTGTCCTTGGGAGGCCAGGGATACCGGAAAGATCCAGTTTGTCATCTCTCACCCCGCCCCCCCAAATGAGCAAGCACACCGCCTGGAAACCATCCATGAAGATGTGATGGAAACTGAGAGGCCCTAGACACTTCATGGATGGGCCGACTGGAGGACCCAGCTCACCCCTCACTAAAGAGTGTTTGGTCCTGTTCTGTTATATTCTGATAAAACATCCTGACCAAAGCGATATGAGAAAGAAAGGGTGTGTTTTAGCTTATGATTCCAGACGAATAGAGTCCATAAGGGCGTTATGGTTATGGGATGGCAGCAGGTACAGGAATCTGCCTGGTCACATTCTCCAACGGGGGAGAACAGGAAGTGGGGCAAAGCTATACACCCTCAAAGACCACTCCCAGTAACACACTTCCTCCTGCAAGGTTCTAGCTCCTATAGGTTCCATGACTTCCACTAACAGCACCACTGACTGAGGGCAAAGTGTCCAAGTACATGAGCCAGTGAGGGACATTCCTCACCCGCCCCACCCCGCACACCTCACTCCAGTTTCTGTAGAAAGCCTCTGGGCTGACCTTCTGTAGCATGCCACGGCTGGACACGCTCTTGCTCTACAGTGTCTCTGCCATCTTAAAACACCTGCCTCTATAAACTTACAAGAAGTCTGACCTTCTGAAGCTCAGCCTGCTGCAGCCCGTGAATTTGATTCTTTGAATTCACAAGAACCAGAGGCTAACTGGCTCAGGGTAGCTTTGCGGGCCACTGATTTTCTGAGACACTGGACCTGCCCCCTACCCCCAGCTACAGCCCACCTGAGGCCATGTCAGTCTCAAGGATACCACCCTCCTGAATCAGAGGTTTGTTGCAAAGTGTCTAGATGACTTTAACAGCGTGCAGGAGGCTTTCTGGATGATCCAACAACCCTAACAAGTCCTTTGGACCAGAAGAAGTACACACACACACACACACACACACACACACACGTCGTCTCTGTTCCATGTACAGAGTCCATATGTCTAGCTCTATGTTCCCTCCCCGCGGTGATTTTTTTTTCTTTCCTTCTGGTACCTTGCTCAGTCCCACCCAATGGGAAACTTTCTATTCTATCTCAAGTTTTTTTCTTAACCCTTATATCTTGGAGCGCTCAGCACAACAGTTTGCAAACACATTTCTCATCTGTTACAAGCCTTGACGTGGATTGCTATATGTTTGGGAATATTCAGAGTTGGTTGTGTGCGAGAGGCCCCTAGGACATGGGGGGTTCTGGGTAAACATTCTTGGCACAGTCCCTGCCCTCATTGGAAATAGTTTGACAAACTCCTTGAGCTCATGTGGAGAGGGTTATCTGTGAAGTTGTAAGGCTACTGGAGGAAAAGAGGTGTGAGGGCCCCGTGAACCCAACAAACTAGACCACTCCATGGGTGGAGAAGGAAAAGTTTGCCAAGGCTACCTCTCCAGGGTCAGAGAGACAAGAAATGGTGGAAGAGGCGTGCCAGTTATGCAGCTTACGCTGGGGCAGGAGGTAGGCGAGTTAGCTGGAATAGCCTGGAAACTCGGGTGGGGCTTTGATCTATGGAGGCTTGTTTGAGTTAAAAGAGAAGTAGACTCCTTCCCAGAGCTAGGGCAGATGAGAAAGTCGTGGCTTTTCCTGGCAAGCAGAAACCTTCTTTGCAAGTTTCTGAGAAATGCTGACTCTAGGAGCAATTCTGTTTACCGGTCAGTCTAGCCTGAGTGGAGCCCAGACTGTGACTCCCCGAAGCTGCCAGAGGCACTGCCATTTTGGGGACTTAGGGAGGGCCCACTTTAAATCTAAGAAGAGGTACTTATGCACTAGAGTATTGTCCAATGAGTGGAGTATGCAGGGACCATTGTGTGTGTATGTGTATGTGTGTGTGTGTGGTGTGGTGTGTATGTGTGTGTGTGTGGTGTGGTGTGTGTGTGATGTGTGTGTGTGATGTGTGTATGTGTGATGTGGTGTGTGGTATGTGTGGTATGTATGTGTGTGTGTGTGTGTGTGTGTGTGTGTGTGGTGTGGTGTAGTGTGGTGTGGTGTATGTGTGTGTGGTGTGTGTATATGGTGTGTGGTGTGTGTGTATGTGTGTGTTCCTCACTGTCAAGTGCGTTGTTCTTGCTAATTTCCCATTTTCCACCAAGAGATAAAGGCCCCTCACTCACTGTTGCCACAGCTCTTCAGAACCTGCTTGGTTGAAACCGAATAGATTTTTTTTGGCCTTGTATTTCCTTAAGATCATTCATTCAAAACTACTCTCATTGGGCATTCATTGCCCCCATAAACACTGGCTTCCAAAGAGTCAGAAGTGGCCGGAGTCCCCTCTGTGGACTGCTACCAGCTGGTTTTACCACCATCAGATCTGTCCACTTCCCTACAGCCTTGCCAAGAACATGTTTTATTCAGTTTTGAATTTTTGCCAGTCTCATACATAGTACGTAGGCATCACTTCACTTCACGTTTTGTTTCTTGAGTCAGGGTCTCATGTATCTCACACTTGACCTGTTGCTGAGAAATAGCCTGCAACCCTGACCCTCCTGCCTCCACCTCGCGAGGGCTGGGATCGCACCACCAGCTCCCCAGCCCGGGGCCTTGTTTTGATCATAAGGACTGAGCATTGACTGTTTCTAGCACTGAGCCGCCCTCCACAGGCTGCTTCACTCTGGGATCATTGGTTCCTGACTTATAGAAGTTCCCTCACAGGTGGGTCAGCCTTTAATGTGTACTCTGTAGTTATTGGCTACAGTCGGCTGTTGAAACAGCTATGCTTGGTAGTGACAATGTTGTTCAAACAGCTGTCAGTCATTTAAGAGGCGGCACCAGCTACTGGCATTGGGAGGAACAGGCTCACTGGATGAAGAGGCTGGGACTGGGGAGGTAAACTAGGAATTACCATAGACCATGTAACAATGCTTGGGGAGGTCTAGGAGAAAACAGTAGACTCTGAGGAGACAGAGATGAGTGTCCTGACACTGAGAAACTGAGAAAGAATGAACCTGGAAAGGAAGGGGAGCTCCAGGGTGTAGGGAAGAGAACTTGGGCAGATCCCTGGAGCAGTTAAAACAGATGCCAAGCTCTTTCATGCAATCAGGTAACAACATCCCGCCATGTTGTATGGTATTGTGTTGTGTTAAGGTGATACTTTTTGGTGGGAATTGACCACTAGATTTGACACAATATTGACTGCTGGTGACCTGGATGAGTGTACTTTATAGAACTGATGGGGGACAGGTCGCTGTCCCCAGGACAAGGGGTGACAGTTGTCAGCAGTACACACAGCTGCCTGCCACTGAAGGCACTGATGTAAGGTGGGACAGAGTGGGCATATGTCCTTCTCAGGCCATACTCCATAGTTCAGGACGGGGTGGGGGGAGGGGAGAGAGGGGAGATAGAGTCAGAGACAGAGAGGAAGAGGAGATAGAATGTGAGCTATGTTTAGTCAGAGCCAGGCTCTGTCTGGGAGGGATTGATGGACCCAGCACTCTGTGTGGGATGGCAACAGAAAGAAGGCAGGAGCTCTCACAGTGGAGCAGTGGCCTGCAGGAGGGGCTATCATCAGAGTCCAAATACCATGTTTCATGAACACAGGCCACCTGGACCCTTCTGGGGGATTTCCAAACATGGTACCTGGTCTGTAGCTGACAGAGTAATTAAGAAAGAAACCACAATGGCACATGGAAATGCTTCTCAAATTTTATTTTGATTTGGGTTTACAGAAATCCCAAGGTGCCAGAGCCCACAATTAGTGGCACAAATATACTTCAGACACAGGGGAGGTAGGTACACTCTACCACTGACAGACTTTTAAAAGATGCATTTGGCTACATAATGGACAATCTCTGAAGTGATGCTTTCTGACGTCTCCATAAGACACGCCCCCATGTGTTTCTATCTTATTAGCTTCTAAGAAACTTTGGAAATTTCAAAATAAGTGGATGGTCAAGAATAAAAAAATATGATCTTTTTTGGCTGTGTGTATAATGTGCCTGGTAAATTAGTGGAAAACCAGTTTTGGAAAGCAGGGTCTTGTGTGGTATAAAAATACTGTTTATTTACCTAAGACCGATAATAAATGTTATGGATAAGTAAAACTTACTACTTACACAGAAGCTTTAAAAGATCTGTAATTAACAGTGCGTGTCCCTCCTCAACGCATTTAGTCCAGTCTACTTCTGCCCATTACATGTGTCTTAGACAGTTTTGCTATTCTGAGAATCAGCCTCCCGTTAGAGGCACAGTAGATCTAGGAAGAGGGCTGGCTCTCGGAGACCTTAAGAAGTGAGGCAAAGTTCTTCAGTCTAAAAGTCTTCATTATAAGATAAAAAATATGTTGTAAGGTAAATGTTCATTTACAGTCTCTCTGACCTTAGGAACAAGAAGAGTTCACAGTTGGTCCACATTAGGTAGAAGCTTCCCTGCTGGCAATCTAAAAGACTAGTAACACTTGATTAGGCTTTCTCAGGTAACTAGGTGGATGCTTTGCACATCTGGGGGTGGGACACACATGTGTCTGACAAGATCTACTGGTCCAGACGAGTCTGCCCATTGCATAGCTGTGAAATCTTACAAATGTCACTGCTCTGCATTTCCATGGCCCCCTCCATAAAACACAGACAGGAGTCTCCACTCAACCCCCCTGCAAGGCGAGGCTGTCAGTACCACACGCTGTAACTTGTGCATCTTTGTGTGCTTAGCAATGTGCAAGAACATTGTCGGTCAGGCTAACACTAGGGCCTACTCTGCATGTTTTTTTTGTGACGTAAAGAAAATGAATCCCAGGAGGCTAAGACAGGTGGATCTGAAGTTTAAGCCTAGCCTGGACAAGACTCTGTCTCAAAAAAAAACAAAAACAAAAACAAAAACAAAAACAAAAACCAAACCCAAAAAACCAAAAACCAAAACCAAAACGAACAAAACAGAACAAAACAAAAGAATGTACAGCCAAATGCAAAACCCAAATTCACAAATGCTTTTATAATAAAATGAAAGGTAGTATTCATTAATTTTTTAAAAAATAAAATAATCTTTGCAACTAAATATTTATTCATTAACTTAAACTTTATGCTTATTTTGTCAGAATGTTCACTCCTTGACACTAACTCTCCAAAGGAGAGATCTTGCAATTCATTCAGTTCTATGCCTTAAAAGTTTGATTATAAGGCAGGAGAATTGAACGAAGTTTAAAAATAAGCAAAAATATACAACTCTAAACCACAGCCTCCATAAAGACTTAGTAAGAATACTTCCTCAGTATATTTACAAGCTACCTGCTAGTTATACACCAGCATAACCTCAACATGACAATCAACGTCATGTGGAATACATCCCCCCAGCAGTTTAAATTATTAAATATTTAACAGCCTTGAACGATTGCACGGCAATTTTAAGTGCTAAGTGATCTAAAAGTGCTTACTACTGAGTAGCCAGGGGTTAGGTGCTTATGACATTGGCCAAAGTTTCAGAAGGACATCTGAGGAATACAGCCACGTATATGAGGTGGTCCCTGTAGATGAAGCCAATGGATGCTGAGGTAAGCTGCCAACTTGGGACATCTGAGAGACAGGGCGCCTTAAAGGGCAACAGGACCACCTGCGCCTCCCAGATCTTATGTCTGCATTATATTAAATGGTACTTATTTTTGAAAAAGAAATTACTTTGTCTCTGTCTTTCTGTGGTCTGTCCCTTATGCATGCGCGCACACACATGCCATCTCTGATCCACAAACACAGCTCCTCTCATCTTCTGCTTTAATCACGGTTTTCTAAATTGGATCAACATTTCTCAACACAGGATGAGTGAGACGGCTCAGCGCTTTTAGCATCAGGAGGAGGGAACCAAAGCAAGGGGACGATTGCAAGCTGCAAGCCTGCAGGGACAACATAGCGGAAAAAAAAAAACAAATCTACTCAAAGGGTTAGCTGTTGAGAACTCGCAGAGCAGAGATGAACGTTGGCACTGGGCAGTTTTAGGCATGGGTAAAAGTGAGCTGGTTGTTAGCTTCGGTGGGATGAGTCTTGTGAGTTAAGTGACTGGTAACCTTAGCTCCCAGGGAGGAAGGCCTAATGAACACTTAGGGATGCTCAGCTGGCCCCGGTCACATCACAGCACTCTGTAGTGTGACACAGCTGTAAGACAAAGAAGGCTAAAGCTCCCTTGCCTCTAACTGTGCATTATAACTTAATAATAAAGTCTATTTCTGCTAGGCCTGTGGTTTCAAAATTAACTCATTTTAAGCATCCTATATTCTTTCCTAATAATTTTAGAGTGTGAGCTTGTATCTATGTCTGTGTCAAATTATTTATTCTACAAAAAGCAGCACAAATACCGTTCATTGTGGTTTCGGCACAAATTCCTTAAAAAGTACGTTAAGGCCATTTATGGAGTCAGGGTGAACTGCAGACTACCCTGGCATACGTCACAGGACAGGTGGAAAGCTTTGGGGAGGGGCAGCAATGGCTGCCTGTGTCCTCCCCCTGGGTGACCCCAGGACAGCTTGTAGGTCCCATTAGTCTCCAACGTCTCCATCTCGGTCTCCAATAAGCCAGAGAAAATGGAAGCTTAAGGCCAGCAGAGCGGTCCCAAGCAGATCGCCCAATGCCGTCAGGTATGGGATGGAGAAACTGTCTGGGTCCTTGCCTTTCCTCCAGAAGCGATGGACCATCCAGTCAGCGATCCACAGCAGGGTGAACACCTGCAAGAGAGGACCAGAGATGATGGTTGCCGCCTGGATCTCCCAGCCCTTGAACTGCTTGTTTCTGGAAGGAACAGCATATGGCCAGGTTAAGAACCACACTTGAAAAGAGGCAGCTAATTAATGGGAACACACCCTTTATAACAAACATCACATGGACCCCTGGGATGCGCAACATGTTCCACTTTTCACAGGCTGCGCCTCCCATCACCTCACTGCTGATGAACGTATCTAGCACCAATCTCTGCCTTGCGTTATAATTGGCCAAGTACTGTCACTCTAGCTCTGACGCCTTTACCAGAAAAACAGGGTGGTTGTCCACATCAAAGATAAGCTCCAAAGGGCACTTATTAGAAGCCCTGGACTTCTGTCAGAGACATCACACACCAAGTTCTGCTGCCCCTCGGTGAGGCCAATGCTGCCTTCCTGTTTCTCTGGCAAAGGCTGCCTTGCGATCATAGAGAACTAATTCCTACTATCTGTTTCGAGTGTGTAGGAAACAGAGGATATTAGAATTCTGAACTTCTGTGTTGTAGAATTAAGAATCTGGCTTGTGATCCTAGCTTGTGGGACACTGAGAGGACTGATTGCCATGAGCTCAAAACCAGCCTGAGCCAGAGTGAGTTCAAGGCCTGCTCTATGAAGATGGTCTCAAAACCAAAAGGTTTGGATTTGATTTGTAATTTGTTCTTTGGGAAAGTTTCTTATGAATCTGAGTTGTCTATTACTTATTCGAAGGAAAAAAACAAACAAACAAACAAAACAAACAAAACAAAACAAACAGAACCTTAAAAACTCAAAGTAGCACCGGGCATTGGTGGCACACACCTTTAATCCCAGCACTTGGGAGGCAGAGGCAGGCGGATTTCTGAGTTCGAGGCCAGCCTGGTCTACAGAGTGAGTTCCAGGACAGCCTGGGCTACTCAGAGAAACCCTGTCTCAAAAAACAAAACAAAAAACAAAACAAAACAAAACAAAACAAAAAACCCTCAAAGTAGCAAAGTGCCAGCAACCTGGACCAGTAGCCCAGCAGTCGTGACTCAGAGCCCCACAAGCTTTAGAGCCAGCCCCTGGAGCCTCTGCTCCACAGAAGGCATTGATCTCATATATCCTCCAAACCTGGAGAATTTACAGCCACTGCTGGATGCAGCCCTAGCCAGCGGCCAAAGGCCTGGTCCACCAGAAGCTTTGGGTCAGTGTGTGGCTCACTTGGTAGGAGTGCCTCCTTTGGCCTCCTGGAGTCTTGGGATCACAGGCTGTGGTAGCTACTACCCAGAGTCCATCTGTGCTGGCCCCAAAGGAATCAGGAAAGCATTCTCTCCAGCCCAGCAACTTAACAGCTACTTGGTGGGACCCACAGAGCTGCTCCTTCGTTCCCAAGCCCTTCAAAGCCTATGCTCATCTGGCCCAGGCCACCATGACAGCCGCACCACAGCTGCACCACAGCCGCAGGCATCAATACAGAAACCTGGGAGTTCCAGGGAAGATCTCCTCGTAGAAATCCTTGGCTACTGCGGTTGTTCCTTGGTCTCACCTGTACTTGCCCTGAGGGACCTAAAGATCATCCTCTCCACATTCCGTGGTCACCAAGACGGTAGTAGCTGCTGCCACCAAAGTGCCACTGCAGCGAGACTGTGGAACCTGAAGAGGCCTTTGGACATTCACTTCCACCATGTGGTTGTATAGTTCCTTCAGGCTGCTGTCTAGACTGCAAAAGTGCTCATAGCCACGCAGGCATCAGTGAGGGGGAGAAAATGCATGAAGACGTGCTGTGGGGGTCTCTGGAACCACGCCCAAGTGTCCAAGCTCACTGTCATCCCCATCTAAACACAAACATCCTTTCCTATGGAAAGTCCCTCATGAGGTCAGGACAGACAAACACACACACCAGCCACCAACCAACACAAGGCAAATGAGCAGAACCTGAGGAAACTCATCACAGTGCAAGAAATAGTTATGAAAATCTATCATGAAAATGTATATTACAAAATTCACTAGAAGAACACATAAACAGAAGAGGAATCTTGGCATAACAGAAAGTTACTAAATCCTAAAGAGAAGTCATATAAAGTGAGCAGTGTACAATGAGCAAAACAATAGAAAATGGTTCACAATTATTAATAGTAACCTTGAGTCTACACAGATTAAACTCAATCAAGATAAACATATGGGCTAAACAGTTAAAAATGAAAGTCAGAAACCACTACCTGCTGCCTATAAGAAGGCTCCCTTCAGTGAAGATGCGCATCGTACAAAGGGGGAGGCTGGGAAGCAGAAATCACACACAAATGGAACCAACACAAGACAGGAGCAGCTGTCCTCAGCAGACACAGCAGAACTTAGACTACATAATGCAATGAGACAAAGAATGCCATTATGAAAGGAAGAAAGGCCTGACTCAACAGGAAGACACAGAGACTGTAAAGATGCACATAATCAACATGTGACCTCCAAAATACGTAAAGCAAATGTTAGATGTAAGGGAGAAATTCTAACCCAGTAACAATGGAAATACTAACATTCTGTCCTTAGTGGACAGGGCATCCAGAAAGGAAACCAACAAACACCAGCGTTTAAGCAGAGAGCAAATGCTCAACCACATGTATACACAGTGTTGCTCAACAGCGCACACACCTCCAAAGACACATCATAGAGTCCACAATGAAACTATATTGAATATATATTGGAATATATATATATTCTCAGACGACAACGGAATACAGCTACGGGTCAACAGGTAAGTTCTGGGCTCACACACATACAAAAAACAAGGAACACCTAGATGACCAATGGGGGATTGAAGAAATTAAAAGGGAAAGTTTTAAAACTGTAGCACACAATGGAAAGACATCTGTTGGCTGAGTGGTCCATGTGGACAGAAGTATAAACAAGCTTTGGAAAGAATAGGGCTAGCTCATTCTGTGATTCCACTGTAACATACTAAGTGTGTTTGTATGATTCTGAAGTTATGTGTGATACACGTATGATTTACTAATTCCTGGTATGATGTAACATGGTGAGCGTCCAGCCTAGAATCCAGTTTCTTCAGCTGTGTCTCAACTCCACACGGGTTAGACAACTAAATATGGAGACCTCAAAAGACCTGGCAACAGGAAAAGGCTTCTGAACAGACAATAACCGGAAATTAATTCAAATCAAATGCATGTGGACTTTGGGGCATTTCTGTGTTCCATTACATGTCAGATGGTGTCACTGCAGCCTGGATTCTGCACATAAGACATGCGCATGGTGCACTGTGCAGGCAGTCCCTCCCTACAACGCTAGTGAATGTTGCTTCTAATACTTCAGCTCAAATTTGAGACTGTTGTACAACATGGTTGTTGTGTGTGTGACTTTTCTTATTTTATGTGCAGTTCTCTGCTCTTATAGAAACACAATGTTGTTTTTTCTTTTTCTTTTTCTTTTTTTTTTTGAAACACAATGTTTTAATCATGGAAATAAAGATAATCTTTCCCTACTGCCATTCCTCAACATTAAGTGCCAAGTTATCTTTATGCTGTACAATTTTAACTTTTGATTTTTAAAATAACTGTTTTGAGTTGCACACTTGAGTTTCCTTAATGTGTGTGTGTGTCCTGAATTTTAGTTTGGGATTAGGACAGAATTTCTGAGAAGAGCCTAAGCATACTCCTTCCATTTTGTACTATATATTCAAAGAGGTATTTTGGCATTGATGTTTACTAAACCAAAGTACTGATCAAGTCTGGGAAATGTTGAAGACACTCTATACCCTGCAGAACCAAACAGTAAGTC
Source organism: Montemys delectorum (assembly GCA_019843815.1). Lineage (NCBI taxonomy): Eukaryota > Metazoa > Chordata > Mammalia > Rodentia > Muridae > Montemys > Montemys delectorum. The sequence goes on from JADRCD010232498.1 coordinate 66,704, forward strand.
AAGATTTCATCTCTTACACATGACCAAGCATGTCCATGTTACTGGTATGAAGTGTGAACTGGCATTTTGATAAAATTTGTTATTGTGTATGCGCATGCATATTCATGCATGTTATGGGAGGTGGCACATGCCACTGTGCACATGGAGGTCACAGCTTTGGGGAGCTGATGATCTTCTTCCACCTTTACGAGGGTCCTGGGGATCAAACTTGGGTTGTCAGTTTTCAAGACAAGCTCCTTTACCTGCTGATGCATCTTGCTGGCCCTTTCACCTATAATTAATGGTAAAAAAAATTAAGTTTATCAAATAATTGTTTTAAAATAAATTTTGTTATGATCTATCTATTAATCCATAAATGTACTATGTAACTGTACATTTGTTTTATAGAGCCATGGTCATATAGCAATTTCTTAGGAGAAAGAGTTCACAAATGGAAAATGTTTATGAAGCCCTGATCCCAAACAGGCATCATAGTGACACCTCATGATGTCATCAACCTGTCACCTACGTCTGTAAATAAAGTTTTATCAGAACACAACTCCGCTCAGTCCCTATTTCCTGTCGAGTCTACTTCTGAATCCTTGTGTTTTATTAGTCCTAAGATTCACCTGGAAAATCTGAATCAGAGAGATTTAAATAGCTGTGTAGTTGTCCCGGGGAGGCAGCCCACAGAGCTTTAAGGATTTAGTATCTTGAAATCTGGCAATTTACAGAAAAAGGTGTGGACCTATCTAGAAGAACATAGGAAAAAAAGAAAATGGCTGCTCCTAGTATGCAGGAGGCTGAGGCAAGAGAACCGTGAGTTCAAGGCCAGCCTGGACTACATGGAAAGACCCTGCCTCAAATGCTACCACCTCTCAAAAAAAGGGGGTTGGGGAATAGACACTGCCAGTCTTACCCTACACCTCAACAAAAATTATAGGTTAAATATATATTAAAAGAAAACCTCTTAAGAGAATATCTGATCTTGATTTGGGGTATGAATTTATAAATGAAACATGTATTAATGAATAATGTAAGCTGCAGTGAATACTTCTGCAGTTCAATAAATGAAAATCCCACCGCAGCTTGTGAAATATCCCTACCTTGCATTCATCTGATGAAGAGCTAGTGTTCAGAATATTCTGAGAGACTGGGAATTCCTACAGTTCACAAGAAGAATCCACCAAGAGAGAAAAGAAACGCAAGAGTCAAGAAACAAGGTGCTTGAGCTCACTCACAAGGCACACAAATCATTTTGGCTTCTCTCATGAGATGAGCATGAAATGGACTAGGGTGTTTTAATCTGTGTATTCCATCCCATGCTTATGTCATGGAAAAAATAAAATGTAAACTGTAATAATAGCAAACATCATCTCTTAGATGGTCTGTAATGGGACCACGTGGGATCCAAAGACGTACACCATACACCAGCTGCTGTATCTCCCAGACCGTACTTATAATACAATATGGCTACTATCCCGCATTGGCACAGGAGAACACTAAACACACAGAGTGTAAGAAAACAGCTCAAGATTGCCAGCTCAGAGCATTAGTGCTGGGAACTGCGGGGCTACTATTGACCACACTCAAGGTAGCCCTGGGCCACACGTTGCCAGCTGAGTGTAAAAAGTCTACAACACAAAAGATGAATTTTTATCAAACACTAGGAGAAAGACAGGCGTGGAAGATGCCCAGCGAGCAGAAGGGGAAACCAAGATATGAAAACCATTGCCAAGGTGGTCGGGGAAGTCCTCAAAGAGAAAACACTGGAAGAAGAGAATAAAAAGAACAGGAGCGGGAGGAGGAGCGGGAGGAGGAGGAGGAGCGGGAGGAAGAGTGGGAAGAGGAGCAGGAGGAGCAGAAGGAGGAGCAGGAGCGGGAGCAGGAGGAGTAGCAAGAGGAGTGGGAGGAAAAGGAGTGGGAGCAGGAAGAGGAGTGGGAGGAGCAGGAGGAGGAGTGAGAGGAGGAGCAGGAGGAAGAGTGAGAGGAGGAGCAGGAGGAAGAGTGAGAGGAGGAGCAGGAGGATCGGGAGCAGGAAAGCAGCAGGAGGAGGAAGAAATTAGAAGGAAGGGAAAATCTAAAGAGAAAAAGAGGAAGAGATACAAGCCAGAACAGCAAAGCTGTCTGTAGCAGGGGCACAGGGCACAATAGCTACTCAGTTGAAGCAAGTGCTCAGGTGGTTGAGGAGACAGCCGCCTGTGGAGCACTTGTCTTCCAAGCATGAAGGCCTAAGTTCGATCCAGAACCCATGTTAAAGGCCGGGTGTGGTAGTACACACTCAGCATCGCAGCACTGGGGAGCAAAACAGGAAGATCTCTGGAGCCCAGAGTCTATGTGGCCAGAGAGAGAGAGCAAGTTTCAAAACAAAGGGGTGGGGGTCAGGTAGGAGAAAGACATCCAAGGTGGCCCTCAGGCCTCCACACATATGAACACACACATGCATCCACACAAACATGAATACATACATGTAAACACATAAAATAAGAAAATATAATAAAAATTTTATGTGTGCCCCTGATTTATTAGGGGGTGTGTGTGTCATGGCACATGTATAGGGGTCAGGGGACAAGTTGGTTCCCAGGATCACAGTACCAGGTTGCCAGGCTTGTGTGGCAAGCATATTTAGAGCAAGGGTGACAGCAAGATAGACTTTCCTGGGTGCCAGCACTCCAGGGAGTGTTTTAGTTTGTTGTATCAGTTCTACTGGACAGAAGAATGCTTAAGAGGCTTTAATTAATGTACAAACAATCTTTAAAAATGAGTGTAATAGAAATTGAGAGTAGTTGGGCAGTGGTGGCGCACATCTTTGATCCCAGCACTCAGGAGGCAGAGACAGGTAGATCTCTCAGTTCAAGGCCAGCCTGACCTATTGAGTTCCAAGATACCCAGGGCCATGCCAAGAAAGTCTGTCTTGAAAAATGCACAAAAAAGAGGGTATTAATAGTTGTTTTGTGCTTATCAAAAGGTTTTTTTTTCTGGTACAAAAACAAACACCCAGCTTACAGGCTGAGTAAGGCTCAGATTCACACAGACATAAAGCCCAAGTTCCCCGAGTCCTGCTCTCAGCAGAGAGGAGCCTTCCATCAGTCACAGAAGTGGACACTGGCTTACTCTACTGGAGGACAACAGTCAGTATGTGTCATATGCAGATTCCATGCAGAGGACAACTGTTGGTTCGTGTCATGTGCAGATCCCATGCAGAGGACAATCATTTGTATGTGTCATGTGCAGATTCCATGAAGAAACAATGATTTGCTCTCTTCTCATTCCCTGAAGCACCAGGATAGAAGGAGAAACTTTTCATGGCTAAGGACCAAGGGCTCTTCTGTTCTCAGGTCCTCGGGTGTCCCCAAGATCCAAGAGCAAAATCTTGGGGTTCTTATGGAAAGCCAGAGAAATTCTTCTTGGCATGTACTGAGAGGGAAGCAACACCTCTCGTCACATCATTCATGTTCTGAAACGTGACCTGGAGAAGAGGGGTGGTGCTAAGTCTCAGGCCAGACACATGAACACGAGACAGAGCGTACCATGGACGACAAAGGACAGGCCTGTATGGCAGTGTGCCAAAAGGTTGCCTAAGGTTGAAGGCAAACAGCTGCAACTCTCCAAAGCATAGCATTTCAATATAGCTCCCAAAGATTAAAAACATGACGGTATTAATACATCAGCACAAGCAAAGCAAGGACAGGTGAGAGGTCAGGGTGCCGACAGCGCCAGGGTGGAATGGAGTGGGGGTAGGAGTGGTGTGGGCGGCACTTACATGTGTGCTTTTATTTATCATTCTGAAGAGATATCCGCTTCAGGTAACTTCAGGGTTGTTGAAGCTGAGCAGCGGCTATGTGTGTGGTTAGCTACAGGTGCTGAGGCAGTGGGACCCCACTGGCTGAAGAGGCACCCATCCTAGAAGAGGCAGTGTGCATGTCTTGTAGACTCTTGGACGTTCCAAGCACTATGTGAAGACAAACAGTACTGTGGCAGAGGTTCTGCAGTAGTAACTGCTGCTGTCCTCAGAGGAAGTCCCCAAGTCTTCGTTGCTCTAACCTCTAAAATGATCAACCATCACCAACCTCACAGGGCTGGCTGCAGCACTGAACTTGATGCCATCTAAGGCTGCCCTAGTGCCTAGTTCACAGCCTACACCACCGGCACCGGCAGCTCGGAATCTGAATTGGAACAGAAGTGTGAGCACCCTTTTCTAATACAGGGCGAGCGCTGTGACATTTCCTCTGGGCCTCAGTTTTTTAGAATGAGTGGATATGCCTTTGCAGTGTGTTCTAGCTGTAAACTACAAAGGGAGGAGCCTCTGTCACACAAACGTGGCGACCTCTTCTCCGTGCTTTCTCTTCCAGATTCTTATTCCACTTGCTCTGTACGACAGGCCACAGAATCAAGTCAGCTTCTTACGTGATCTCTTTTTAAAGATGTTATAATGACTTTAAACAGGTTTACATTTTTAAAACTTCTATTTTTTTTTTCAGGTAGGCAAACTGAATTAGTGCTTTCTCGGATCTCTGGGTGTAGATTACAAAAGTCATGGTGACTATCAGAGCCTTCTCAATGCAATATGTTCTGCCTCAAAATTAAATCATTCATTAAGGAACAAATGTTTTCCACAGCAGATACCAAGCCAAGGGTACACTATGTTTTAACATCGTCTGCTCTTTATGAAATATGCATAACTCCTCTGGGTAAATATGCCTTCTAAAAGGCAACTCTGTAGCCCTGGCTAATTATGCAAGTTATAAATGCACTGCTTAGAATTTAAATAAATATGTGAGCACAAGAATATATATTTGCTTTGGTCTCTCTTGCCTTTCTCGCCGGCTCCTCCTTTGAGCTCCGATCAGTGTTCGCATGCATAGCATTCCTTTAGAGCTGCGGTTGCCAACCTTGCAGCCTCGTACACTGTGTGAAGAGGGGTGATTGCTTCGGGGGAGGAATGCTCAGCAATACGACACAGATAAACCCCAGAAATAGAAACGAGGACAGTCCTTCCTAACTCGGAGCTTTGGAAAGGTTGAATCCACGCCCTCTGAAACGCAGCCTGAATCTCCAGGCTAAAAACCGCCTACCCAATAAGCCATTTAAATATTAGATGGTCTCTTGTATTTAAATGGCAGGGAGTAACTCAGGACCACAGGGGCAGGAATTCAGTCTCCTCTGATATTTAGATAAAATATCTTTCCGATCTGACCTATCTTGAGGAGGTTTTGTGTGAGTGGCCCTGGGGTGTGACAGGCTTTGTTCCCAAGGACTATGGTGGGCATTGTTATCTTGATCTGCAGACATGAAGCTTGGATGGAGAAAGGAAAGGCTATATGGTTTGTCTGATCAGACAAGCACAGGGAATAAAATCCAACTGAGGCTGTGGCACTCCAAAGCCTACACTGCCCCCACCCCATCCCAGCCAGCTCTGTTGGACAGATACTGAAGGCAGCCTGGAAAAGAAAGGTTTCTGCCTATAGATTAATACACAGCCCAGCCAGATCCAAGCCTTAAACAGACAGACACCCCTCCCAAACGAGCAACGTGAGACGTGACATTTTAGAAGCATTGCAAGCTACTCATTCACTGACAACAACTTCAAATGCTTAGCAACTTTTGGAAAACAATGTCTTTTTGTTGTTGTTGTTTTGTTTTTGAGACAGGGTCTTTTTGTGGAGCCTTGGCTGTCCTGGAACTACCTCTGTAGACCAGGCCAGCTTTGAACTCATAGAGATCCTCCTGCCTCTGCCTCTTTTTTTTTTTTTTTTTTTTTGGTTTTTCGAGACAGGGTTTCTCTGTGTAGCCCTGGCTGTCCAGGAACTCACTCTGTAGACCAGGCTGGCCTCGAACTCAGAAATCCGCCTGCCTCTGCCTCCCAAGTGCTGGGATGAAAGGCGTGCACTGCCACCATCTAGCTAAAACAATGTTATTTAAAAGCACCACTGAGCTGGCAGGAAATCTCAGCGGTCTCTGAGAGAGTGGGACACAGCCTGTGAAGGCTGCTGGTCCCTAAGGTCTACAAGACCCAAAGGTCTCAGACAGGCTGGGTCACTGGACACAAACCATACCCAGCCGTCTGCACGCTCTGCCTGTCTGGTTTTGACAGACGCATGGAGCAGAGACCAGAAAGTAAAAACAAACACCTTCCCCGGGAGGGGCGTCTGATAGAAAACACAAAGACTAAACCTGTGTAAGGCGTAAACGCATCCTCGGGGAAAGGTAGGAAATTGGTCTGACTACACACAGAGAAAAAAGGACCATCCCTCAGAAAATCCCCTAACTGCAGTGAGGACCTGAACCCAGCATCAGATGGCCATGTGGCCTTGAATATCTTCAGGCGGTCCCTGCAGTGCTGCTCTGGCATATGTAGTGGCAAAAAGGTGAAAGGTGAGGGCCTTGTGACCCCCACACATGCATAGTGGCGCCCAGGCACTCTCGATGATTTACTTATATGGTGGGTGGAGAGGACTCTTGCAAGTTAAGTTCTCTGACACACACACACACACACACACACA
>JADRCD010232499.1:0-20195 GCA_019843815.1 Montemys delectorum
GATTAAAGGCCTGCGCCACCATCCCACCCCCCCCACCCCCCCACCCCCACCCCCGGTGGAACTGACATTCTTAAACCAGATATATTAAAGCCACGTCTATCACCCTGATTCTCAGGAGAGTGAGGCAGAGGACTCTTGTTACATTTGAAGCAAGTCTAGGCTGTATAATGAGTTCCAGGCCAACCTGGACGACAGTGTGAGGATTCGTCTTCCATTCCTATTCCCTTCCTATTCGCTTCCACTACAAAAAGAAACTAAATAGCTGCTAAATTAAATCCGGTAGTTGGGTTTGATTTTCTCTAAGGTTCTGTCCAGCTTCTTTGGGGACCGTCTCAGAAAGCATATGTATACAAGAGATTAAAGAAAGATCATGGAATGCTAGGGGTCATGGAAGGAGCAGGGAAGCCGGCCTGAACGGCTCGCACCTGGTCAAAGCCACGGCAGTTTGAGCACTGTGATATATTAGTTTATAAATAGTTTAACCCGACCAATAATGCCAGGGGTATAAGCCTTTACACAAAGAATAAACAGCATGAGAAATCTGAGTCCTCAAGGGATTACACCTTCAAATACTTAGGTCACAGAGGAGGGGAGATGAATAACTGTGCCTGGCCAACCCTGACTTTGGAAATGAACCCGAATATCACCTGAGGGGTGCAAAATGAAGTTACCCACCACTGAAAGGCACAAATGGAACAGCAGCCCTTGTGGGTTATTTCTACCTGTGACGCTTAGCCAAATGGGGAAGGCACGGGGAAGTCACTTCTGCTCTGCTCTGCTCTGCTTACTCGAGCAAAGCCGAGCCACAGTTTCCTCAGAAGAAAGGTGTTGGGTGTGGTGATGCCTTGACTCAGAAGGGCTTAGTCTTCCCTCCTGCATCCTTATGCTAGTTTCCTTTGGACTCCGGGGACTGGACCTTCTGCTGTAAGTCCATTTCTGAGACCACTGGTGGAATTTTAATTCCCCTCACCTGCAGGTTTAAAGACAGCAATGTGACTCGTGTTAGTAGTTTCTGACTTTGACGGTTGTACGGTGGTTTTACTAAAGAATGTCCCTTGAAGGTAGGAAAATTGTACATGAAAATATTTTAGGTGAGAGGACAACGGGCCATGCACATACTCCCAGATGGTCCCGATCAAGAGTTATTCATATGGTGGCTCTGCAAACTTGTGATCATTTTGAAGAAGTGTGGAGCTGGCTGTGATGACTTCCTTTTGTAATCCTACCACATGGGAAGCTGAGATAGGAGAACTACCAGGAATCTGAGGCTAGTCTGCCCTAGCCGTGTCTTCGCCTCTCCCCGACACCAAGTAATTCTTAAAAAAGCAAATCCTATACTTTTCCATTATCAAAAATAGACAGCCGCTTTGTTTCTGTAGAGTTTGCCTGAGTATTAACAACACTGCCACAGGGCCTAAGAATGTGGGTGCCACCCACGTTCAGGGTGGATCTTCTCCCATCAGTCCTCTCTAGAAATATCTTACAGACACACCCAAAGGTGTACCTCAGAAATGCCCAAGGTGCTCCTTCTCCAATCAAATCGAAAAACTAATGCTGCAATTCTGCATTGCATTTTACATAGATGCTTGCCTTGGGCATGCAGCTTAGTATGAGAGTTCTTGCCTAGTACACACAAGGCTTTGGATTCGAGTCTTAGCACTGTTTAAACCAGGGATGGTGGCTGTGCCTGTAATCCCAGCCCTTGGACAGAGGGAGAAAAGATCAGGAGTTGACAGTCAGCTTCCACTAGTGAGCCTGAAGCCAGATGGAGCCACATGGGACCCTCAAACAAAATAAACAAAAAAGAAATCTTGCCCACGTTTTTCACTTACCTACAGCTCTGCGGACCCACTGTTTGGATCTTTTTTTTCCCCATACAATGGGGTTAATCTTTCCCTCTCCATCCTTGGGATGGTTTCTTTGACACTGATGGGAAACTCTGGATTGATTGAGAACCCAGTCCTGTTTAAGGTTAGAAATACTTAAATGAAAGAATGCCAAATACTGGCTTGGGCCTCATGTGAGTATATGTGACCTCGTATCAGCAGGAAGGAACATTCTAGGTCAGCTTCCTGGGAGGCAATTAGTTTAAAAAAGACCCCTGGGCTTTGGTAACATGATGTCTACTTATATGTGATGTTGGGTAAGTCACTTGAACTCTGTGTATCTTGTGAAATGTGGAAAGTGTGTCACTTTGGGACAATGAGATATTTTGTGTGAACTGTCGTAGACTTCTTGTATATAAGGTGCCTAAGCACTCGCTGAACACCTTGAAGCGCCTAGTGTGTCAGTTCACCCAGTACAAGACGCATTGATTCTCTCCAGTCATAGATCTATCACACATTTCCTCATGGTCAGTGAGAATGCTCCATAACCCATCATTTAGGACAGGCTGTGCTATTCTACGGTAACAATCACCTCCACATCCCAGGTACTTTCAGGAGGAAGCAAAAGTCTGTTATTTTTGAGATCCTGTGCCAGAGCCCCTGTAAGCAACAAGTACTCACACATGCAAGCAAAACACTTATATGCATACAATAAAATAAGTCTCCTTTAAAATGCTGAGGTAGATAACTTTTAGAAAAATGACCCATTGTTTGCTTTGAGACTGATTATAAATTCTTTGGGGGGGGGGCTGAGGTTTCTTTAGCAGACTTTTCTCTGTTTTAAAAGGATAGGTTTCTACCACAGAGCCAGTCGCTTTTAGAGCCACCAAAAAAAAAAAAAAGTCCATTATGATTCTTCAAGCAAAGGCCACATCAAAGCCTTTGACTTTTCAGAGAAGGCTTCCCCTTGGGATGGCTCAGCCTCCTTCTTAAGACAGGTGTTTTATGGTGCCGAGGCAGAAAGAGAAAGAGGTCCAGCTGAGCTGGAGTGATTAGATGCTTGAGTCAGATAGGAAATTCAATTTTCCTCCCATTGCGTTGGTGAAGACTAGCCTCATGGCCTGATATAAATGCGAGGAGCTAAAGTAATGTAATCCCTTGAACTTCTGAAGGGCAAACGACAAGCGAGAGCACTGGTGGCTCTCTGTCTACTCGGAGGGGACATTTCTAATCAAGTGCTATTAGAATTGTCAAATTTGTAAACTGCATAGGAACTTTGGTGGCCCCTCCAGTGATATTTACAAACGATGCCCTTTTGAAAGGAAGGTTGTAGTTCCATCCTACATCCACCCTGCTTTCTTTTCCCGGTTTTTCAACATTTTTGCAGTGCTATGACTCAGAGAAGTGTCACTAAATCCCACCAAGCATGAACTAAGTGCTTAGCACTTACTGATGGAGGAACACCACCCTAAAGACACTACACTTGAAAAGTCAATGGATTCATGATTCTATTTCACATCCAAAAGTCACAAGGCCATGACAGAGCCAGAAAAAGAGTTTTCCTGTATATTGCCATTAACTACCAGAGAGCTTTTATTACTTCCCTGAGAAAACCTGGACTCAGTAAAGTTATTTATGTCTGTTGGCAGTTTCCAAAGGTGATTGCCATCTTTAGCCTTGGACTCTATTCATGCCCAGAATGTTTGGTGCAGATATAGAGCAAAACAAGGCCAAGCACAGTTAGAGGCAATATCCTACTGTAGTTACTCCATAGTGCTTATCCCAACAGAGAAAATACAGAGCCACCATTCAGACGCTTCCTCCTCTTACATCCAATCCCTGTCACTGTGATTAAAAGACACCAGCTAAAGGAACTTATGGGAGAAAGGCTTCATTTGGCTATAGTCTGTTATGGCAACAGGAACATGAAGCAGCTGTGTCATCATATCCACAGTGAAGAGCAGAGACCAATGAATTAATGCAAGTGAGTTAGTGCTCAAGCTTGCTTTATATAGTTTTTATATAGTACAAGAAGCCCTGCCTAGGGAATGGTGCCACCCCCAGTGGGTGGGTTTTCCAACTCTAACTAGTGTAATCAAGGTAATCATTCATGCCTGCAGGTCAACCTGATCTAGACAATCTCTAATTGAGACTCTCTTCTCAAGTGATTGTAGACTGTGTCAAGGTGACCATTAAGTCTAACCATCACATATTCTACAAAACTTTCTTAGGTCCGATCAGAATTAATTATTGTTTACATTAATAGCTTTCCTATCTTCTTTACTGGAGTCTGTAAAATATGATCAGGACACTATTTAGGAGGAGAGAGGGTACTGGCAAGAAGGGGATATTGATACCAGAGATGGGAGGGAGGAGTGGGAGAAGAGGATGAATGAGATGTAAGTACAATGATAGATACGCATGAAAGTGTCAGAGTGGCCTGGGGAGGTGACCCAGTATGTAAGCTTGAGGGTCTAAGTTTGGATCTCTAGAAAGAACATAAAAGGTAGGACTGGCAGTGTCTACCCATTACTCCGCCCCTGGAGAGGCAGGAGGAGATGGTTCTGCGGATCTCAGCAGACAGGCTGTCTAGCTGAAATAGAGAACTACGGAGTGTGACTGGCTTTGTCTCAGAAGGACAAGTAAGGTGCAAAGAGATAGAGGAAGACATCCAGCATTGACCTCCAACCTCCACATGGGCACACAGGCACACGTATACCCCACATATACACGCATACACTTGCATACTCCACACTAAACACATGCATATGGAAGCCTACTTCTTTGTATGATAACTCAAATCTTAATAGAAAAGAATGGAGACCTGGTCTTGAATAGAGGTTTTAATCCCCTGCTCCTGAGAGGATTCGTAGACTAACCAAGAGCAAAATTAGTGTCTCTCGAGTCAAACAGAAGCCCTGCAGTCACACTAGAGACCTGAATGTTAGCCTGCACCTTTCTTCCTTGCTGTTTTAAAATGATAAATTGGCATCTGTATGCAAAGAGGAAAATGGGGACAGGCTGAGCTTGTATTCTCAGCTGTTGCCCAGACCATGGGAGAAGAGAGACTTCAATTTCATTTTAGCATCCAGGAGACATCGGGTCCAATTTAATTTGATCCCCAAATGGCCAAGCTGATTAATTGTCAAGTCTGGTTTTACTCCATAGTAAACCTTAATCTTTCATAATTTGCCATGAAATTAATGGGAGTTGGCTATTTCAGGCACGAATGAGGGAGGTCTCACAGACCTCCCCAGGCCGTCTTTAGGCCAGGTGGGCATGGCCTGGCTGCACCCAAAGAGGAACAGGTGGAATGAAGATTAGGTCACATGGTGAGAAGGGGGTGGCCAGGAGGCCGGCAGCTGTTGAAATCCCAGGTGTGTGTGAGTTGGCAGAGGTACAAAGCCAGGAGCTGCTAACAGCTCAAAGTCCCAGGGCTGTGCAGCTGCTCGCTTGGCGCTACTGTGGGCCCACCTGTAGTGTTGACGGGCACACCCCACTTTCTGGGGAAAAAGAGCAGCCGCACGCCCTTCTTGGCCAGAAGGTTTGCGGGGAGCAAACTTGCCCCCTCACTGACAAAAGTATGTGGGCTTGAGACCAGACCCTCTTGGCTTTTCTTATTTACCATGCAGCCCTCGGAGGTCTAAAGAAAAGATACATATTTTCTTTCTGTCCAAGAGCCTATTCCCAAGCACCCCTAGGAAGTAGGGGGATTAAAAAATAACCCTGAGCTGGAGGGTAAATCAACAGGCAAAGATATTGGGTGGGGGTGGGGAGACCATAAGGGATCAAGACCGAGAGACAAAAATAAAAGCTGCCCCTGCTGGGCTGGGGAAGTGCGTACAAAAGAGTCCTACAAGCCAGCCTGTCTTACTCTGTCTCTGCCCGGAACAAAGCCCAAAGCCGGGCTGTGGCTTTCACGGCATGGAATACAGCCTCAGCTCTGAAGAAGCTAGGCTTAGTAGCTGTCAGTTATGCAGTGTTTTTTGACCTCGGAGCACAAAAGGGAAATGAGGGCGGCACATTCAGATGACAGCAGTGTGCATAGGTGAAGTAACTGTCTCTGCTTGGGGTAGGCTCCAAAGCGTTGCCAGAACTCATTCTATGTTAAAGCTATCCTCCAGAAAACAAACAAACAAACAAACAAACAAACAAAAAACCTCAAAAAACGATGAACGGGTCCATTGCCTTCTTAGTTCTCCCATATCTCCTTGTAAGTACAAATGGCAGAACTGCTGACCTGCTATCACGCGATGTCACTCTCCTGTGTCCCTTGTAGAATTAGAAGCCCACTTTGAAGGTATAAGGATTCTACATATCTGCTAACCCCACTCCAAAGGCACATGTCCTCAGCTTGGTTTGGGAAAGGGGTGAATGAGTAGTCAATGGTCTTCATGTGTGGGTCCCCAGGTCACTGGGGGTGATCCCAAAAGAGGATTAGATTATAGGACCCTGTCCCCTTTCTCTTACCTTTTTTTCCTTCCTAACTATGGTGGGCGTGGCCTTGATGTCATTCAGTGAGAGTCAATCAAATCAAGAACTGGAACAAAAGCTGTGAACCAAAATATATTTAAACTTATTTAAACTTAAATCAATGCATCTTTTCTCTTTTATGGGTTGGCTGTCTTAGGCATTTTATCATAACTACAAAACACTGATAAAAACAAGAAAATGACAGACAGTATGAAAGTTCTCACATTCTTGCCTCTGACTTCTGCAGCCCCTTGACTTGGCTCTGTGACTCTAACTACTACAGGATCTTAAGTAGAGGGTATCTAGAAAGGTTTTTCAGTTTTTGAACAATATAGTCTGGATCCGTCTATTTTTGTGGTGGAATGAAGGTGTGTCTATAATACATCTCATTGCAAAGGTAAAAAGCTCTGTGCTAAACATGACTGAGGGGGACACAGAAAGAGCCAGGGTCCTCTTTTGCCTTGGCTGTTGCTGTGGGGACCAGCCTTGACACCAAAGTCAGGGTCTCTCATAATAGAGGATAGTTTTGTGGCTCTCAGACCTGAGTGGTCATCTGTGGTCATTCATAGGACTTTAGATTCAGGAAGTCTGGATGGGGCTTAAAGCCTAATGTTCTAGACCCAGATGGTACTGATCCAAATCCCAGTTGGGCTGATCTACCTATTGGAGACAACATGGTTAGAACCCCTTGGATAGTATGTGATTTCTCAGATACACTGCCCTGAGATTAATAGCTACACAGTGAACCCAATCTCTCAGCTCTGAAAGGGGACTAAGAACTCATTGGATCAGAAGGTACAAGTACTCAGTAAAGTTGACTCTCTATTTGGATTCTGACCAGAAAATAATCATTAAATCATAGAACAGAATCTCTGTTTTTGTTTATAGTGGAGTTTAATTATTTTTTTTAATTTAACTTTATTGAACATATTAATGTGAAGCACTATGATCATTTAATACATGTATTTAATGTATAATGGTCATGTGTGGGCAATGAGCATTTCTTTCTCAAATATTTACCATGTTTAAAGTGCATGTTTGTATATATATGTGCATGTTTGTGCTTAGGGTGTGCATGTGTGTATGCGTACATGTGTGTGTTTGAGTGTACACATATGTGTGGAAGAACAACCTTGGGTGTCATCCTCAGGAACACTGCCCATTTCCTTTGAGACAGAGATTCTCATTGGCTGGGAACTCACCAATTACGTTACCCTGGTTGGCCAGAATGTCCCAGGGATCCTCCTCTCTCTACTGCCCCAGCTTCAGAATTACACGTATAGGCCATCACACCCGCATTTCTCCATGGGTTCCAGGGGTCAACTTCAGGTCTTCATGTTTGCAATGACTGTGCTGTCTCTCTGACGCAACATTTATCATTTGTACTGGTAAACCTTTCAGGGGGATGGAGAATTGAGAAAGAATTGCACTCTAGCTCAAGATGCACTTAAGAACTTACTATGTGTATCTGAAGCTACTCTCAAACTCAAGGTATTCCTCTGGTGTCGGGTTCTCGGTACAAGATAGATTACAAGGTGCAAGCCACCATGTCCAGGTATGTTGGGAAACTGAACTTCTCTAGTTCCTTACCAAATATGAAATAAATGGTTAGTTTCCTATAAATACATATAAAAAAAGAAGCAAATAAAGTATATAATAAACTATACTACCTCACGGTACTTAAAAATACTAGCATCTAACTGGAGAGATGGCTCAGTGGTTAAGAACACTGACTGCTCTTCTGAAGGTCCTGAGTTCAGTTCCCAACAACCACATGGTGGGTCACAACCATCTGTAATGGGATCTAATGCCCTCTTCTGAAGACAGCTACAATGTACTCATAAATAAAATAAGTAAATCTTAAAGAAATACTAGCATCTATTTGTCCTAGCTGTTAATAAGCATATTTTGGTACCCATTGTCCAACTTCCCTCTAGCCCCTCCTTATTCCCATTTCCCTTTCTCCAGTGCCCACTGTTCTCCACTGTTCAATGAAATAAACTTTTCTCAGCTTCCACATTTTGATGAGGATATATATCCTTTGCTTTTCTCTGCCTGGCTTATTTCAGTTAGTGAGATACCCTGTAGTTCCATCTCTGTTGTTACAAACAATATCATGTCATATATTTGGCTAGATAACATTGTGTTTTGTATATATTCCTATTCTTCCATAAACAGAAGCCTTAGTCAAAGAGTCTCAACCTTTTTTTTCCCCCTTCAGAGGCAGTAGGATCACACCAAGGACCGAACACCTGTTGGATAAGTGCTCTTCTACCAAGCTATATCCCCTCCCTTAAGAATCTCTACTTTTATCTTGGAGGCACTGTCAGAGGGGAAGGGAGGAGACACTCAGAATAGAAGAGTGAACTAGAATTTGTAGAATATCAAATTCTGGGTTTCTTTCTTTTTTTCCCCTAACCATAGAACCTGGAGTGAATTTTTTAACTTCTCTAAATCTCAATTCCTTATCTCTAAATCTGAAGGGATAATATTTATCAGACAGACTTGCTGTCAGGCCTAATGATGTTTGAGAGTCAGAGATAGCCTGTCAATCACCAGATAGTAGAAAGCATACTTATCACAGCATTGCATATCACAGAAAGACACAGCAGAATAGATGCACAGATACCAATTCAAACAAGCCCTGTAAACACAGGTGCTTAGGGGAAAGGATACGTACTGAATCACTTCTATAAGTTAGGCAATAAAAGAGATGCATATCAAGTATACATTATGTTTATATATTAGGATTAGAATGGGAAAGAAGAACAAGATAAGAACATGAAAACTTTAGGAATCAGTAAATCACTCAGAGTGGTAAATGTCTGTGTCAAACAATACTAAGAAGCTACAGAGCCGATACCCTGTGGACAGGACATTACCATGTGGGAGCCTAGCAGCACATCCATAATACCATTTCTTTATCTGCAGAACTGAGTCCTGATGCTTTATAGAGCCACTGAGAATAATCAATGCCCCAGCCTCTTTCAAAGGTGCTGTTCTGTGTATTCTAACTAACATTATACGACTGCAAAAGTCACTAGAAACTTCTGGGGAGTTTCCATAAGTAAAGGAGTCTTTGTAAAGGATTTGGAATAAAAGTGCATCTCAGAGATAAAAGGGAATTATATAGAATGTCTGAAATTCTCACCATAGCTGACCCACCCCAAGGAAGAGGGTTGTCCTCAAGGCTCACTCTGTCCTTAAAGGAAGAGGAAAATGGCCTTGGGATGTTCAGCCTTGTGATGGTTATCCTGACTAGGTTTGGAACTCCCAAGAACACACCTCTGGGTGTGTCTTCAAAGGCATTTCTAGAAGGGATTAATGGAAGATTTATTAATTCATCATCTTTTTAAAAATATTATTTCTTTATTATTATGTATACGAGTACACTGTAGCTGTCTTCAGACACACACCAGAAGAGGGCATCGGATTCCCATTACAGAAGGTTGTGAGCCACCATGTGGTTGCTGGGAGTTGAACTCAGGACCTCTGGAAGAGCGCAGTTAGAGCTCTTAACCTCTGAGCCATCTCTCCAGCCTTTAATTTACCATCTTGAATGTGGTTGGTACCAACTCATGGGTTGGGGGCCAGGCAGAATAAAAAAGAATAAATGAGCTGGGCAGTGGTGGCACATGCCTTTAATTCCAGCACTTGGGAGACAGAGACAGGCAGATATCTGAGTTTGAGGCCAGCCTGGTCTACAGAGTGAGTTCCAGGACAGCCAGGGCTATACAGAGAAACCATGTCTCGAAAAACCAATAGTAATTTAAAAAAAATGAGCTGAATATTAGTGTTCATTTCTCTCTGTTTCCTCACTAGGGATGCTGTGTAACCAGTCCCTTCATGCTTCTGCCACCATTGATTGCTTCCCCACTGTGACAGACTGTGCACACTCAAACTGCAAGCCAAAATAAAACCCATCCTCCTTAGCTGCTTTTCCCAGGTATCTTGTCACAGCAGTGCTAATATCCATTCAAAGAAAGCAGTTGTAAACAAATAATAGACATTAGCAGAGTGTTTTTAAGGTAACTCATGTCTGCAAAGAATAATTCCTTCCTAACTCCCTGCCTCAGCTTCCCTGTACACTATGCATCAGTATCTCTGAGTTTGTTTTGATTGGGCAGTCCCTTACAGAAAAGAGATTATGAATTCAGTTTGCTCATGTTTCTCTTTCCTAAAAACAAAGCTATTCTGGTCCTCTGTCATCTGACTTGTTTCAATAACAGCATGTCTAGTACAGAAAACCACAGCCGCACATCTGCTGCTAATAAAAGTCCCTGATCAGCGATGCCCATTGCCTTTCAAAATGCATTTCCTTTGCTCCCGAACTGGTCGTGGACATGGCCATAGCTTGTTTATGTTCTCATCAAAACACAATGGGCATTGTGCTTATTCCAAGAGGAACAAATAACCAATTCGAATCTGTGTTGGCCACTGAAGGTTATTGCACATTTGAGCCCTAATGACAAGTTGACATTCTCATTTATTAAATTGCTGAACATGTAAGTTTTAAAATTTTGTAACATTTTCAACTCTTGGTAAAACTTGGTTGCAAATCTCAAGGCTAAATGACATTTGATAAGCAAAACAGACACATTTCCAGTAAAAACAGATTCTTAAGAGCAGCAACTTTAGGACTCTCTCTCTCTCTCTCTCTCTCTCTCTCTCTCTCTCTCTCTCTCCCTCTCTTTCTCCTTCTCTTTCCTTTTCTTTCTTTTTTTCAGGAAACATTGATTTAGAAGACCTGTGAGCTTTGACTTAAGGAATAAGTTACTACTGTCTAGCCAAGAACATCAGCAGGTTCTGGTCCCTGCTGGCAGGTCCCTAGGTAAATGAGTTAAGGGGAGACTGCGGTCTTCCCTGTAGATGATATCGTTTCTAAGCAAAAATCAGACAGGGGTGTGTGTGTGTGTTTGTGTAACCTGCTTGTGCAACTCTTATTTTCCAGGTAGAATAAGGAGGAAAGTAAGAAAATTTCCTGTTAAGCTGGGAATGAACTTACTAACCAGAAGAGGACAGTGGGCTATGCATTAAGAAACCCAGAAAAGACAATGAAGATGAGTTACAAGGTCAACTGCAAGGTCAGAAAATAGAAACTTCTGGCACAAAGTGGCATGTCCAGACAGTCTCAGCATTTGTTTCCGTAGACTTCTGTGTTGGGCACACGAGGGGTGCACTGGCTGATTATGTGTGTCAACTTAACACAAGCTGGAGTTATTACAGAGAAAGGAGCCTCCCTTGAGGAAATGGCTCTATGAAATCCAGCTGTAAGGCATTTTCTCAATTAGTGATCAAGGTGGGAGGACCCATTGTGAATGGTGCCATCCTTGGGCTGGTAGTCCTGGATTCTATAAGAAAGCAAGCTGAGCAAGCCAGGGGAAGCAAGGCAGTACGGAACATCCCTCCAAGTAACATGGCCTCTGCATCAGCTCCTGCTTCCTGACCTGCTTGAGTTCCAGTCCTGACCTCCTTTGATGATGAACAGCAATGTGGAAGTGTAAGCTGAATAAACCCTTTCCTCCCTAACCTGCTTCTTGATCGTAATGTTTTTGTGCAATAATAGAAACCCTGACTAAGACAAGGGGTCAAGGGATGATTTCCCATGAACTCTTGGAAGGTTAGTGGAGAATGGAGGAGTAAAGACGCTGCAAGCTCTCTACCCAGCAGTTGGGGGTATAAACAGCAATCATAAAGTGTAGACCTGCACCCAGCAGCAGCTCTAAGTACTAAGCAGGCTGGAAGCCAAGCGTGCTTCTTTCTTCCCTTAATCCTTACAGAGAGATTTCCCACACACCAGGGGAGAGCATCAGGTCAGGCAGTGGATGTGAGATCTTCCTCAAGAGGTCCTGGCAGGTGTCTTGTCAATGTTAGCATAGAAGGATGTGGGCAGAAATAGATGGAGGGGGAATACCATGCAAGTGCGCAGGGTTGAGGGGGAGACAAGAGTTATCAGGAATTCCTATTGATTTTAATTCTGTTCTCATCTGCACTCACAGAGTATGAGCCTCGAAACACTTCATTTTCCATACAGAGAACCAAGGAACACTAATTGTACCCTGATCAGCTCAATAGCCCAGTGGGAAGAGGATCCAGAAGATATCCAGGTCCTGGGGACACAAACAGAGAGTCTGGACTGTACTCTGATCATCAGTAGATGTGGCATAAAGGCAACAGGACCCTTGGAAGAGCTGAACAGAGTGCATCTGACCAAGGACAGTTGAGGATGTCAGTAAATGGCCTTCACATTCTTTCTTGGACATCATTCATTATTTCCCAAAGGCTCCAGTGAGCCCCTGTGTCACTACACTCAGTTTATGTGGTGATCAGTTTATGTGGTGATGGGAATCAAAGCCAGAGCCACGGGCATGCTAGGCAAGCACTCTGCCAACATAGCTACTTGTACTGTATGGTTCTGTGTGCCAGCTTGACAAAGTTAGAGTCACCGTAGGGAAAGGAACCTCAGTTGAGAAACATGCCTCCATGAGATCTAGCTGCAAGGCATTTTCTTAATTAGTGATTGATGGGGGAGGGTCCAGTCCATTATGGGTGGGGCCATCTCTGGGCTAGCAGTCCTGGGTTCTATAAGAAAGCAGGCTGAGCAAGCCATGTGGAAGCCATGAGAAACTGTGGCCTCTGCATCAGTTCCTGCCTCCAGGATCCTGCCTTGTTTGAGTTCCTGTCCTGGCTACCTTCAATGATGAACAGCAATACGGAAGTGTACGCCAAATAAACCCTTTCCTCCCCAACTTGCTGTTCAGCCACAGTGTCTCATTGCAGCAACAGAAACCCTAACTAAGACACTACTCAAAGAAAAGCTTTTTCGTAAGTTATATATAATGGAGTCTAAGAACAGAGAAGGACTGGTAGAGCTAGTGTCTAGAACTAAAAGTCAAAGAGTTCTTCCCAGAAGGAGCTCAACTTCTGTGTAGGGAAACCACCTGACTGGCTATCTCCACCCTCTCTCCCTCGTGTGTGTGGTGTGTGTATGTGTGTGTGTGTGTGTGTGTGTGTGTGTGTGTATGTATGTGTAGGGGTTATGTCTCTCTCTTTCTCTGTATACGTGTATGGGGGTATGTATGATCAGATTGTGTTTGATTGGCTGGAACACAGCCTCCACAAAACAAAACAAAACAAAACAAAACAAAACACCAATGTTAAGTTAGGTATTAGCTTGTCTACATGCCAAGCTAGGATACAGTTTGCTAAATCTGCACTAAAATGTGAGACAGCCCCAGGCTTGCCTGTTTACTTTGTTCTAACACTACATTAGATGGTAATGAGCGTTAAAATATAAAGCTGAGAAGAGGGGGAGACTGTAGGGAGACAGTCTGTGAGATATTTGGGAGAGGGGGAGGGAATCGGTGCTAGCCCCCCTTCAGATGTAGTGAAGACATGGAGAGGGCTGTGGGGGAGCATATGCGGAACAGGCACCCGTGAAACAGCCTTCCACACAGCAGAGAACACACTTAGAGACTATAGGCAGGAGCGCTGGCCACCATGGAGGGCCAGGGGAGAGGCATGAGGCATCTGACTCTAAAAAGTAAAGAAGATGGAGGAGGCCCAGATAAGGTCCAGAAGGGGACACAAGTCCACCACAAAGTGCATGGAGACCATTTCCCTCTCATTTCTTCTTAACTGAGATTTAACAAACAAACAAACAAACAAACAAATTGAGATGCATGTAACTTGTACGGCTGCCCAGAGGTAGAAAGGAGAGAATGCTCGATGGAAGCCAGGCAGCTGTCTTCCTGCGTATGGAGAACGTTTTCACAGAGAGAAGTCATTCAGCTAAACACTTGTTACATAGCTAGTTACTGGAACATCAGGGCCCCTTCCAGGGATCTTAGTCTCCTTAATAAATGAGTTTAGGGATGGTCAAAATCAAAAGCCCAAGGACAACTTTATTAGAATTTAAAAGAAAAATCCTAGGGCAGGCAAGCTGTAAACCTCAGCAGTTGCCTGGAGGAAGAGAAAGGGGAAAGGGACTTTTAAAAAAGGACACACAGTTGAGCTGAGCCAGCATGGAAGTCAGACAAACAGACAGGCACCTGCATGGTCAGGAATGGACACTTAAGCCAAAGTGTCAGCCAGTAAGCGTGCTTAGAGAAGAGAAGCGGACTGCCATTGTGTTTTCTTGCACAGTGGAGAGAAGTGTGCAGAGGCAGGAAGCTGCAAGCACAGAGCTGGAAAAGACTTTCTTCACTGAGGTTTTGTATCTGTGACTTTTGTTGGTACTCTGACCAAATAGCTGATGAAGCAAACTTGAGGGAGGATGGATGTATTTTTGGTTCACAGGTGGATATAGACCTTCACAGAGAGGAAGGTACTCTGACAGGCGGGAGGGAGCTGGGGCTGGGAGTGTGGGAGTGGGAAAGGATGGAGAGTAGGGGGAAAACAGATATGGGACATCAAGCAGGCCTGGCTATAAACCTACGTGACTCACTTCCTCCAGCCAGGCCCCTACCTCCCAAACATTCCATATCCTCCCCAAACAGGCCTGGCAGCTGGAGGGGGGCAAATGATGAAACACCTAAGCCCATGGCTGATAGGTCATTCAAACCACAAAGGATGAGAAGCCGGGGGCAGAGCAGAGGAAAGAAAGCTCACTACTTGCAAGAGGGATCCTTTTGAACAAATTAATAGCGCTTCAAAATCTCTGTAGTTTGTGCACCTCCCACCTTTGCCTCCAGTAGACAGCAATCACCCCAAATCCAACTTTCCTGAAGAGAGAGGAGTCTTCAAGTCACACTCTGGATGGAGTCTGGAACTCAGAGGGGAGTCCTGTTACCCAGTTAAGAAAATATCAAGGAAGAGTTTTTTTTTTATGTTGTTGTTGTTTTTGTTTTTAAATGGCAACAAGTTGGTTTAGACCCCTTACCTAAGTATCCATTCTTCTATCTTCCAACTTGAGTGGCAAAGAGGGTACCCCAGGGCGACATATTCGAACAAATGGCCAGAGGCTGGCCACCGGCATGATGAGAGAAGGGTGCTTGAGCAAGGACATGCCAAGTCTCTGGTCAACAGAGTCATTCTCTAGGCCTCTAATCTAAGTTCTGATGTAGATTCTCCAGGGCCACCACTTGGTTTGCCATTGCTACCCGTGCTGAGGCCATAGGGCAAGGAAGGGGGTCAATGGGTTCTCAGTCCTTCCATCCTGGTTGTCTTCTGAGATTGGATACAGTACAGCAAGCTTATTCTGGAAAGGACTGAAGACTCTTGCCTCGCCCCCATTAAGAAACAGTCTCTCTCTCTTTCTTCTATTTTTTTTTCTTTTTAAAATTATCTTAGGACATTGTATGTCTGATACAAAGCCAGACAAATTAGACTGTTAACTGATATCTATAACCAGACAGGATGAAACTTGTCTCCTTCGAGGTTTAAAGGTAGCTTTTACCATCGGGTTGAGATTTGCAAGGAGTAATTCCCAAGCCTTGAATTTCCATTGGGGATCCCCCCGAGAAGTCGGAACTCGTCAGGTGCCAGCCTTGCAAGTGAAGGGGGACTTGACCACCGAGATGTCTCTAATAAGTGACAAAAATCATGCGGGTAACAACTTGACATTTTTCATGTTCAGGTCTCTATTGAAATAGAATGCACAAATTAATAGTCTTAGGAGACCCGTGTGGAAGAAAACCAGAATGGGGATCACGAACCCCATTAACTCACTCGTCTCAAGACTCTAATGAGAAGATCACTGGGGAATGGAGATGGGGCAGGATGTTTAGGACATGCAGATGCTTTTAAAAGCTCACAAGCATCCATTTTACAAAGACACAGAGCAGTGTCCTCCGCCGAGTGTGCATAACAGTCTTAAAGAATGACAGCTGGCCCTGTCTGGAGAAGAAGCAACAAGGTCTCTAAAGATACTGTTTGCTTTGACAAGTTACCTGGTTTTAGCTTTTTGTTTCTATAATCCTCTGCAGATTGTAACTCAGAATCTATTGTTTTATCAGATCAGTTTCCACACAGGAGTAACAACTACACATAAAATTCAGTGTAGTCTGCTAAGACCTCCACAAGGATCATTGAGATTCTTGGGGCCTGGGGATTGGAGACGGAGAGCATGCTTAGGAAAAAAAAAAAAGTCTGCTTGATGATTATTTTCTAACAAAGCTCTTCATTCGGTCAGAAAGTGGGGAGAATTAAATGCCAACAGATTTATTTAGACCCAGTTATACTATTCTGCAATAGATTGATTTAATATCCGCTATTAAATCCATGGTGCTTTTCGATGGATAGAAGTCATCTGAGCTGAAGCTGCCCACCTCTACAGCATGGTCCTGCAGTTTTACTGTTTACAGCTTGAGAAAGTTATACACTGTAGGACATATGCAGAGTTTTCACACGCTGGAAAACCTATCCAACAACCTAATAATAGATCTGAGGAGAGTTGGAGCAGAGGAGGTGAATCAAACCACATTGTAGAAATCCTCAATGAACTGATAAAAAAATAAAGTATGACACAGACTAGAAATTAACATAGAAAGCCATACTAGTAGCCATCCTGGGTAATGACCGACTATGAGGCATAAATAACTACTTTATTTGTAGTTTAGCTCTAATCCATCCCAGTAACCTTGCCAGGCAGTATTAATATTCCTATGCTTAGATGATAAGGTAGAAAGTTGTCAAAGTTTCCCAAGGTTAATTTGAGCTTTAGCCAGGATTAGCAAAAAAGTATATGGGCAGGTGGGCATTCAAGGGCAAGATGTGTACTTAGCTTAGAGGCCCTGGGTTTAACTACCAACACTAAGACAAAATGAAATGGTATAGAATCAAGATTTGACCTTGAACCTTCACTCCTAACCTACCAAGATTATTATCCAACATTCACAGACCTCTTTACCCTAACATCGAATCAGAAGGTTTCATTTCCTTTGCACTGCTGGAGCACCCAGGGCCAACTCCAGGGACTTGAGGCACACAAACGTCAGGGCCTGTTGCAATGCAGTTGCAGCTCCCCATGTGAGCTCCAGAGCTAGTTTTCAAGTTAGTTGATTTCAAGAACCAGCCCCAGCACTGCGAGGTCTCACAGGTGCTTTAGTGTAACTCTTCTTAACACACATGAGCATAGAGGAAAACATCGTAAGAGGCCAGGGAGATGGCTTAGCAGACAAAGGCATCCGAACATGGGTTTGATCTTCCATACTCACAGTGGAAGGAGGGAACTGAGTCCTGAAAGCTGTCCTCTGACAACATGTGCACTGGGGCATGCACATACACACTAAATAAACATAGTTGAAAAACCAAATATTACAGACTGCATTTTAAAAGTACAGACTGTGTGAGTTGACAGGAGCGACATGGAAGAAGGCCTCTGTGATAACCCCTAGCCCCCCCCCCCCCCCCCCCCCCCCCCAAAATGTAACAACCTAGACAAGAAGCCACTGAAGAAAACTCTTAAAACGTGTGGCAGGGATGCTTATATAGTTCCCCACAATGGATGGCTTCCGGTGGAGTTGCGGGAAGGGAAGGACTCAATTCTATTTAAGGAGCAGGCCACTGAGAGCTTGACCATGCTCCAGGGAGTATAAAGATAACACACCTGGGATGACTTCTTTAATTTCAATTTCTACCTTTTTGGGGAGAGATGTCATAGGGGAGGGCAGACATGGAAGGACTGGGAAGAGA
This sequence comes from Montemys delectorum, assembly GCA_019843815.1. Lineage (NCBI taxonomy): Eukaryota > Metazoa > Chordata > Mammalia > Rodentia > Muridae > Montemys > Montemys delectorum. The sequence continues at coordinate 17,934 of JADRCD010232499.1, forward strand.
GTATGATTGGGGCGTATGGTGTGAAACCCCAAGAAAATCATTAAAAATATTATGTTGAAAAAAAGAACTGTGTATATGTGTGTGTATAAGCAGGCTTGCACAATCTTGAATGTCAGCCTCCAGATATCTGTTTTGAGAGAGGGTCTTCCCTTGGCTTGGAACTTCACCACATAGAGCTGGCCTGTATGCTTTTGGGGATTCTCCTGTCCCTGTCTCCCTAGCATAGTCGTTCTGGGCACACAGCACTGCTCAGATTTTTACGTAGGCTCTGGGGATCTAAACTAGCCTGCCCAGTTATGAGGCAAGTTCAGCTTTCAACAGCTGAACTACAGAGCATCCTCGACGTTTTGTTACTGTGTTTGCAGGGTGATGCACCAGATGCTGGAAATGCATTGCAGTTTTGGACTTCTCTATGCCTCAGTTTCTTCACGGATCAAATAGGAAGTGGGGCTAACTCTCTTGTAGACCGACTCTTCGCATCATATCCAGGAAAGTCGGAATGTCAGAATGTCATTAGTCAACTTTTTAGTCCCATCCACACTTCTGTCTATCCATGTGAGCTGACAGGACCCTGCCAATTTGAATAATTTGCTTTTTTGACTGAGAAAATTCGAATCCCAGCACTTGGGAGGCAGAGGCAGGCGGATTTCTGAGTTTGAGGCCAGCCTGGTCTACAGAGTGACTTTCAGGACAGCCAGGGCTACACAGAGAAACCCTGTCTCGAAAAACCAAAAAAAAAAAAAAAACAAAAAAACAAAACAAAAAACAAAAAAACAACAACAAAAACAAAAAACAAACAAAAAAAAACTTCATGCACTTCCACAGGCATATCTGACTCCTCCTCCTGAACTACCCAATACCGTGTTACGTGAGGATAGCTCCACACAGCACCCAAGCCTCCCTGACATCTGCTGTTAAGTTTGCCAGCCACGTCCTCCCTGTTCCCAAAGCACTTGGCTCTCCCTTGCAGTACTGGCTCACTTCTCCTTGAATTATTAATTATCATCTGTGCCATGTTTTTGTTTTGTTTTTGTTTTGTTTTGAGTCTTGGGATTAAACCCAGGGCCTTGCAAGACGGAAGCACTCTACCAGTGAGCTTGATTTCCAGCCCTAGGCCATGTCTTAATGATCTCTGTTCCCATCCCAGTCCTCAGAACAATACTCCTGCATGATGAATGAGGGAAGAAATAGAGTGTCATTGAGCATGGTGACACTGAGTTCCTCCTTCCTCTCCAGGCCTCGCTCTGTAATTAGCTTAGCTGTCACAGAGACAGGTATGCACAGCAAGCAATTGAAAAGTGTGTTTTCCAGGGAGACTATGACTCTCTGCCGCTTGATAAAATTCCTAGTAGCATTCCAGTGGAGAAGTGATTTTGAGAGAAGGTATTCAGACAACATTCCCAAAGATTGGGCTGCTACATTCCTCCCTTGAGACTGGCTTCCAGTGTGCAGGAACATTTCTTTAACACAAATATACGTAAATACTTATTAACCCCTCTAAAGCGATGCACCCATTAGTAAAATAATATGTATCAATTCATGCATTCTATAGTATACAACATGTGGCGATATCACTTTTAAGTTAAGATTTTTGTAGTTTCCCTTTTGCCCTCTAGGAAACGATCTTTTGCAGAAATGTTTAATCTCAGTTGGGCAGCTATCCTTTCTAGGAGATGAAGGACACCTTGCTTTTCTCTCCCCAGCCTATTCCCTGACGTGGGCGGAGCCCCTTCCTCTCCTCAGGTTCTGTTACAAGGCACCTCTATTGGAGAATTAAGCTTTTTGACTTTGCGCATTCTCCATCTGGAGGCACCACAGATCACCCCTCCCCCCAGATCTGTGGTAGGGCTATAAGCGTGGCAGTGTGAAACGCAACAGATTATTGTCGAATTCTTCTTTGTTTTCCTTGTGACCTGACTCTCATAAAATTGATTTCATTTTCTTCTTCCAAGCTCCTAGAGCATGTGGTCATATGATTCAAAGTGGGGGAAAACATTGTCAAAACAGAATAAAGGAGTTGTCATTTTTTATGTTGTTTTTATTACATAAAAAGCTTCAAAGTGCAGATCTAACAATCCCTGTTTATCTGTGTCTAAGAGTATCAAGTGCGTTGCTATAAACTTGTATTGGTATTATTTAATATTCTTGGCATTATGGCTTTTATTTACATCCTAAAGAAAAAGCCAAACACAATACCAGAGTTTGCCTGGGGGAATGTATGCAGGTATGCAGAAACTTGTCATGTTAAACACACAGGCACCC
>JADRCD010232500.1:0-28984 GCA_019843815.1 Montemys delectorum
GTTGACCTCCCCCCACAAAGTTCCTTAAAGTTCAAACCCCCTTTTCTAGTTTCCTTTCTTAAGTCTATCCAGGTGTCCTCTTACAGAGTCCTTTTCTGATCCCTCCTAAATTTTTAAGCTTGGGTGACACCTCCTTCAGGTGTCAAGATTGACATTCACTTAATGCCAGCTTAAAACTTGATTAAATTACTCCTAGGTGGGTAGTAATTCTCTCCTGAGGGGAAAGCCAAGAAACTGACATGAGTAGACACTCCCTGTTAGAATGATTATTAAGTAAAATACAGGGCTTATAACTGGTGTGAGCTAACTGGACCATATTTTACAATCAGAAGATAGTTTAAAAGACTAAAGTTCTCCAGAGTAGAAATTGTATTACTATTAATATTCCCAACAGAGTCTGGCTTACAAGAAAACAATAAATGTGAATGTAAAGGGCACAGAGAAATTTCAATACTAAACAAATTCCAAAACCAAAATTGATCAAGAGTAAATAAAGGTATTTCAGAAGAAAGGTGGTGGCAGGACAGACATGGGACACTGCATTGAGAGGCCTGATCAACATTCAGTTTATCATACCTGTGATTTAATCTTGGAAGGTAAGCATTATCCCTGAAGCTCATTTTCTTCATCAGAAAAGGTATATAATAAAATCCAGCAACTGTACATCCTGGACCTGTGCTGATGGAATAGTGCATAGCAAGCAGAGCCCTGGAATCAGTCTAGGACCAGGCACTGTATATCTGAAGGCAGCTCTCAGAAAGTGGAGATAGGAGGATAATAATTTCAAGGTCACCTTCAGCAACCTTGCAAGATTGAGGCCAGCTTGTGATATCACATTAAAAAAGGAAACAAACAAACAAACAAAAAAACCAAAAAAAAAAAAAAGTTTGTAAGGCAGTTGTAAGAATGATTACATTACCATAGACACTTTGCTGAACATGTCAACCATAAGTGGGAGCCCGTGTTACATAGGCACAACATTGTCTGATTGCAGTAAGCATGTGAGGATTATGAGGCAAACTCCTTTGATACTGCACTATGGCCAGAGTATTCTCATTGCAATATTGTATATAGGAGGATCTTATGTATGATTGTAATTCAAGAGCGTACAGTGTAATGGTCACTTTTCATGTTAGATTGTAGGAATTTGTAGTCTTTCTTTTTTCACATGCAAAGGCAACATGAATGAGCTCTATTCCAAGAGTTCTATATATGATAGTTTTATGCTGTGCTTCCTTTCTATATCCTGAGCTACTTAGGTCAGAAACTCTCTCCTTTTTACTATTTTGCCTTCAGATGTGACATCGTGCATGGCATGTAATAGGCACTCTTATTTCAGTTTTAATTATACATGTGAAAAATATTTTATACAACATAATTGTGCTTAATGCATGCCTCTCTGAGGCTACTTGAAATCTAAGAGACAATTAATATGGTAAAAGAATCTGCCTAAGTTTAGAAACTATTTAAAGCTATCATCTTCAAATACCAAGGTACCTCCAATCAGCACTTTCCTAAACCTCAAGGCACCCAGGGTAACTGCTCCCTGTGTAATCTCTCTTGTGCTCTGTTTAAGAGGATCTCACTGTTTTGTTTCCAGTGTCTTCCAATATCAGGGACAAATCAAATGCTTAGAAATTATTCATCGGCAACCAATAGGGTAGAAATATAATCCTGAGAAGAGTCCCATGTAATGATAAGTGTGTCATTTACTTTCTTTATAAATAATGGATATTTTTACTAATGTATAATGTACATTATGCAAAATAATATGCCTATGCTATGTACACATATAAGTGATGTTTCTTCAAATCCACCCTGCTTAATATCCTCTCTGGCCATTTTCAGCCCTTTATAGAGTTTTAGCTTTCGTTTTTGTTCCTCTTCTATTTTTAGATCAGTATTGTTTACTTTTTTCCTTTATCTTCTCCAAATGAAATAAAACATTGATTCTTGTCTTTATGATTGGCTTATTTATCTTGGTATGATGTCCTTCAATATCCTGTAAATTACAAGGTTTTATTCCTTTTAATAGTTGACTGATACTCCTTTGCACCTATACTGACAGACTGCTCTCTGAATCCAGTTACCTGCTGGTTGGCGCCTAAGCTCACTCAGTAACTCAGCTGTTGTGACTATAACAATGAGCACATACATGGACACCTCCTCTGTGCCTTATATTTGCTTTGGGGATATACCTAATAGGGCTTCAGACTGACTACTCTCACATTCCTAACGGAGTTTTCACACTTCACAGTGCATGAGTATCAGTTGCTAAGGTATGATGTAAGTCATTAGAGAGGAAAGAGGCCCTCTTTGCTCAAGGGGCTGTAATTTGCAATTTCATGGAGATCATGTTTGTCACCCAGGAAATGCAAGCAATTCAGCAAAATCCAGAAATGGCTCATGGGTCACAAAGGAGATGGTCTCTGAAGTCCAGACGGCAGAATTATATCAGGAAGCTCTACCAATATGAGGTGTGCCCTAAAAATAGGAAAAGATTTTGATCTCTAAAATACCACCAGACTGGAGCAAAGGCAAAATTCTATGCTGGAAGTAGCAAGAGTGACATGTGACTTGGAGATGGATGAGGAGTTTCCTCCCTTTGGGGGGGACAGGCATTGGGAGGGGGGAGGCAAAAGGGGTTTGTTCTTGTTTTTGTTTGTTTGTTTGTTTGCTTGTTTGTTTTGGAGGAGAAAATGGGAAGGGGAAAATGTACGTGTAAATAAAGAAAATACAAAAAAAAAAAAAAAAAGATTGTAGTGACTACAAGTTTTAGCCAATGTTCATTATCCCATCCCACCACTTCTCAGGGATGTTTATATTACTGTCTCCCCAACTTCACTGTGAACAACTTCAGGGGATGTATAATGCAGAACAACTATTAATTTTTTATTCCTTACTTTTTTTTTAAATTTGTGCCTCTAGAACTTATCTCAGTGCCAGATACATGCTTATCCATTCACTAAATGCTTACTTATGAGAATGAGTTACGGATGGTTCATAGATGAATTACTCCTCTTTTTCTCCAGTTCATCTTCTGTATTGGGAGAGATGTTTAACACCTGGAATTAAAAGTAAGAAACTCCTATGGACTGGGGCAGGTGGAAACATAAATGAGGGAATCAACCAGTCCAGGTGATGTACTGCAGAGAAAGACAAACCACACAATCTAGGACCATGTGAGGAGAACTTCAGCTTCAGTTACTGATACTTTGAAGTGGCTGAATATGTCACTCTATTGTCTTTTGAAAAGTGAAATTTTTCATGGACTGCATATCAGAAGGATATTGGAGATAAGCAGGAGAAATAAGTTACATTAGTTATATTTATAGTGACTGTGAGATTTTTTTGTTTATGCTTTCCACTTTGAAGTTTATGAGGCTCATAGAGAACTTCTGTTATCATTCCATTAGACATGTGAGTGCTGAGTATTTTGATTAATATCACAAAATTACTGTGGGGTCATCTAGAGCCAGAGGCTTTTGCCAGTGAGACCCTTAATTTTGATCACTGGGGATAAAGAACCAATGCTTATTAAATGGGAAATGGGCTCATGTTCAGTAGTCACATATAACAAGACTATTAACATAGAGAAACCTTTTCAGGGCAGCCCTCAACTCTCAATCTGTTTCATAAAAGCACTTCTTATTGTTCTCAATGGGTCTCATATAGTTTTATTATATTGCTTAGCAAAATTACTAGCCATATATAAACAATATTACTTAATCTAGTAACCAATGTTTCTTTGATTTGACACACTCTATAACATTTGGCATGAGGGGTGTGGGGATAATTGATAATGAAAATAAAACAAATTCACATTTAAGCTTTGATGAATGGTGAGGACTGTGTTAAGTCTTCTACAGTCCCACTCCCTCTTTAAATCAGTTCTGAGAAGGAGTTATCACTTCCACTTAGAAAACAAAGATCAGACATCTGCAATGGTGAGTGAAGTGATTATGTTCACTTTTGAGTTTAAGTCATATGGTTGTTTTCACTCATATTCTTATCATTATAATGCCTTTGCTTTAGGTATTTGCTTTCTGTTTGCAGAGATGGATTTATTTTCGGACTAAATAAGATGGTTGATACAAGTTCTTTAATATAAGACCTAAAACATGTTTATTTCTCTTTTGCTAATGCAGATAGTAGTGTAGATGTGAGTGTGCTGGCCTCCAAAAGATTATTGTTAAATGAGAGGACTTGTTTGTATACAGAACTAACTTTAAACTCTCCATGAACAAACCAAGCCTGATGGTGCAGGCCTGTAATTCCTCACCTGGGAAGAGGATGTAAGACTTCTAAGAGTTCAAGGTCATTTCTGGCTATATTCCACATTTAGGCTACTGAGGCATCATGCTGCCAAGCCAAAATCACCAAGCCAAAATTCTCAAAAAAGAGATAAAATGATAACTTCTTCTAACTTCTTTTGTGTATCACTTCTCCCTTCTCTGAGCTGCTGGCTGCTACTTCTGGGTTCATTCACATGTAAAACTGCAGGCCCATCTGTTCACGGTGAGACTTACAAATAACAGAGGCAAACCTGGAATATGAAACTGACACAGAACTAAAGCATAGTTATCAAACATCTCCCTTTCTTGAAAGCTATGGTATGTTTTACAAATGTGTTCATATGATTTTATGTTACTCACAAGGAAAAGTGGTGTAATCAGGCATATTATGGGAGTGCTTCTGATGGCACTGCAGGAGTTTACACTGAGACCTGAGCAAAACAAACAAACAAACAAACAACAACAACAACAACAACAACAAAAGAATAGGCAACAACATTTCATCTGCAAAGACACTCACAGAGAAATTCACACAGATCTTTAGCTGGCATCTCATCCCAACCTCTGTTTTATATTTTTTTGCTTTGCTTGTATTGGTTTAGTGAACTTTGTCTTTCCAAGTTAATCAAAATGTGTTTTCAAAAAATGACCTGTGGAGCTAAAAAGATTACTTGGTGGTTAAGAGTATGTATTGCTCTTGAAGATGACTAGGTTCAATTACCAGCACCTGTGTTTGGCAGCACACAACTAACTACAACTTTAGATCCAGGGAATATGACACCCTTCTGTGGATTCTTCAGACACTACAAGCCTATGCACAAGCATCCATCTACTTTTTAAAGCATCTTCTTTGTTTGCTCCTAAGCATTCTTCTGACTACTGTCCCACCAAGGCTAATGCCATTGCTTATTGCTTTGCACTTCCTGAATGTTTCACTTGTGTCAGTGTCTGGATTAATTAGCCTTCATATTTAGTTTAATCTTGACTTCTACAGCTTACCACAAGAATCAAATACATATTTCCTGTTTCTTGAGTTGACAAGAAAAACATTGGTTTCCTTAAGTTGCTGTGATATAAAGAGCAGAAGTAGGATGGACTTGGTGTCAATCCTGGTCCACTGTGAGATATCCAGAAAACATTAGACTTTCAGATGATGCTTAGATAAACCCTCAGCATGGTGCAGATGTTAAGGGTTTGTTAAAGCACAGAAGCAGATCTAACCTGAAGAAAGGGATTGTGTTATATAACGGCTCGTGGAAGTAGTGATGTTAAACTATGTGCTATGACTTCAGAGCCAAGGGTATTTTTTTTTGTCTGTTGGGCTAATATATACTTGTGCTCATTGTTTTTCTCATTGCTGTGACCAAATATCTGAGGAAAAAATAGTTTAATGGAGGAAGTTTCCTTTTGGTTCATGGTTCACCATAGTGAATCATAGACATTAACATGAAAGTAACATGACCCAGCTATTTTCTTACTTATCAGCAGATAACAGAGAGATGAAGCAAAACACAGGCAGGAAAACTCACCGCTAACCCTCTTCAAACTCAACCCCACCTACTAAAGATTCCTCAACTTCTGAAAAGGATGATCTAAATATTCAAAAACATGATCTTGTGGGAGATATTTTTCATTTAAATCATAGCCATCTTCTCTTTACCCTTTTCTTTTCAATATTACTTGTCTTTGTTAACTGTTTTATATTTAAAGGTTTTCTTATTTGTGGTTGTATGTGTTTCTTTTTGCTTGTACACATTTTGCTTAAAATGTGGCTACCTAGAAACCCTTAAAATACAGTGTAATAGTATTAATAATCATTTAAGATACTGCACAAAAGCAGTTAAATGAAGTGTGGTGGAAAGAAATGATAGATTAGGTCTAATGCTACAAAAACAGGCTGGAGACTGTTCAGGGGCTTGGTCTCATGCTTCGGGCATCCTAGCATATCAGTCAATACATACACATACCCAGTTAAAATCCCCTCATTTAAGTATTTTAGCAGTTACCACCCCTTTCCTGACATTTGTACAAATGTCCTCATCCACTTCTAGGCCCCTTGAGGGCTGAGATGGAGAGTTCTAATAAGGTTTTCCTTGGTGGTATTTCCACAATTACTGCTGAAGTTCAACTTTCCTAAAAGGTCAAATAAAGATGGTACTGTTTGCAGAGAGTCCCTAGACTGTCAGAGGGATGAGTCAGCAGATGGGTACATATCAGCCTGGTTTCCTTTAACTAGAGGGACATATGGAGTATGGATGCTGCACCATAAGCCCATGTCTCTTCCAGCTGTTTGGGCAAAAGGTCAGCTTGGAAAGTTGCCTGAACCTAATGTTAGAGCTACACACATTCTTTTGGCAGGCTACAGATGGCCTGTGCTTTAAATTGTCTAATGAATCACAGCTTGCACTACAAAATGATGGTACAACCAAGGACACCTTGATTACAGAGTTTTATGAGGCCATTTTACCCTCCAGGCTTCATCACCACCATGGATAATTAGAAGCTAGCAAGCCAGCATGGCAGATTCCATAATTTGGTAATATGTCCTTCTGGCTTCAGAGAGGATATTCAGAGCTCTTAGCTATTGCCTAGACTTCCTTTGGTACTGTCCAAGAAGTCTCACAGTCTCTAGAAACTTCTAAAATGAATGTGTGCTTTCCAACTTGTATGTGAAGAAAGCAAGTTGCAGTGCCCCATCCTTCTGTATAATAAATGGAGAGGTTAGGCAGAATCCAACTTCAGCTGACTTTTTGAAATCTGTCCTATTTGTCTGCTTCTCACAAGGCTGCTCTTTCAAATATTTTGTTATAACATATTTGTTTCTCAATGTATCTGAAACAAAACTATTTTTAAAAGCTGAAAAGTGAGCCTTCTATATAGTCATTCTATTCTTTGATCCAATCAGTCAGCAAGGCTTTACTCTGATATGCTGTATGCCAAACAGTTTGGCAGCTATCACAGGCCCATAGAGCTGAAGCTTTGTGCTTAATAAAGAGAAAGAGCTTAAAGAAACATATGCTCTGCACTTTGGAAGACATGTAGGTTTTTACACATACTCCCATGCATGCACACACATACATGCACCAATACATGCACATATGCACACATGCACACGTGCATAAACACACAAGTAGAGTATGTTTCTGCAGAAGGCTGCAGGAGGCAGAAAATGGTATTTTTCAGAAACCCCTTTCTATTCTGATACTTCATTCTCCTACTAAAGATCTTCTCACCAAATGATTATGTTACTTCAAATATATTTTCTGCATTTTAGCACACATACCTGATTGTGTCTATTTCTACTTCAATGGAGCTGGATCTTCAAATTGTGACCTTCAATGTGTTCCCTTTTGTTCTAAGATAATGCCCCAAACCTTCACTGTAAGTTTACCTTGACAGTTTTGACGAAGAATCTGCACTGTATTCCTCCACAGATTGCAACTTTTTCTTCTTCTTTTTCTGGACATTAGTTTAATTTCTGCCGTGGCTTCTCCCTGACTCTCAATGTGAACATGCCATCACTTTCCTGGGTGAGTTCTCAATTTTTTTTTTAAATTTATGGAACTAGCTATACATGATTTTTTAAATACCCTGATTATATTTGAGTTTCTGCTTATAACAGTCCACATATTCTCTAAAGTAGCATGCATTGCACTATTTTTTTAAAAAATAAACTTCACTAAGCCACAGAAATCATATATAGAGAAATCTAGTCTGTCTTGCTCACTCGTAGCTCTAGGACCAGAAATAAGATTTATAGTCATTGAACTGATTGGTTTTATAAGCCTGACAGGACACTTAAAGAATAAAATCTTAACCGGGCAATGGTGGCGCATGCCTTTAATCACAGCACTTGGGAGGCAGAGGCAGGTGGATTTCTGAGTTCGAGGCCAGCCTGGTCTACAGAGTGAGTTCCAGGACAGCCAGGGCTACACAGAAAAACCCTGTCTCGAAAAACCAAAAAAAAAAAAAAAAAAGAATAAAATCTTGATTATAAATGGCATTGTACACTTGTATGTTATTAAACTGGTCATATAAGGAAAATTAAAAGACCCTTTGTTAATATAATACATTGATAACTGACCAAGCAAAATGAAAGGCTCAAACAGGGGTGACTTTGCTCTGCAGACTATTTGCAGACCTTAGGAATCTTAATAAAGCTGGGTCTTCAAATTGTGGTCTTCAATAAATTAATAATCATCTTTAATTTCTTTCATGAGTCTTGATTTCTGTAATATATTATTTTCCAGTTTAAATGTAAAACTCTAAAGCATGAGCACTCTTTATATGAGGTTCCAAACCTCAGACATGTGTAGCTTGTTGGTAAGTACAGAGTCAGAATCCAAAGAGTTGTTCTATACCAAGAGAATATGTCCTCTTATTTCCCTGCAGCCTTCTCCTAGGCCTTCAAACATGCATGCTGGGAAACCTAGTAAGTTTTTTTTCCTGTTGTAAGAATGTGGTAAGTATCTGTCTATCTCCATTTTACTTGTTCAAAAGTAAACCAACACTTGTCATCCATTATTCCACTCTTTTGGAAACAATATGAAATGAATTGTCTTTTGAAAAGTTTTAAAGGCTGATAAAATCTTTCTATTCAATATCCATGTTCACAAATATCGGCGACATTGCCGGGGCCTGTCAAGGCCCCTCCATCTTGTAGGAAGAGGCCGCTGTTCCCCTACCGCAGGGGCGGCAGCCACGCTCATGGCGTTCAGTCCCTGGCTGATCCAGATGCGGCCATGCCGCTGATCAAACAACTAATGTATGAACAGAGCACTAAGCAATGCCGAGCCGCTATTACTCCATATAACTAGAGGCTTGGATGAAGGTGTGTAGAGAGCTTGGAGGCCAGCTAACCAATGCAGGAAGCAGCTGTTGTGATGCAGCTGAGTAGAATAAATAAATACCCTTTGGCAGCTAGTACAAGTAGGCTGCAAGTGGAAATATCCTGACTTGTGTGTGATTTCCATACAATCCTCAAGAACAAGGCATCATAGAACGGGCTCATCACACGCTAAAATCTTATCTAATAAAACAAAAAAGGGGGAATCGAGGAAGCTCTACCCTTAGTGCCATGAGTAGCACTCTTTACTATTAATTTTTTATGTCTTGACTGACCAATAGAAGGGCCCGGATCCTATCTTGATAAGATCCAGGGGAGCTGTTTGTGTTTTCCCACAGGAAGAAAACAACCAGTTTTGGCTGCCAGAGCGATTGACACGAAAAATCCTCATCACAAAAGATGGCTCCCCAGAGAACATCACGACAGATTCCTGTCCTCATCATGGCTCTCCAGGATATTAGATCTGTCCCTGGCTCAAAGAAATTTACCTCCTAGATTTCTTCAGCCTTTTCTTTCCTTAAGGAATGGATGAGAATTGGCCTGTTTAGTGTTGCCTTGTGTGCTGGCTTAGTGTTTCTTCTCTGAATGGTTTGCAAGCTCAGAGCCTAACAAAAAACGTGACAAGGTGGTATCTGCCCAAGCATTTGCTGCACTAGAGCAAGGAGCCCCTCCCGATACTTGGCTCAGCATGCTAAAAACAAAATAAATACTTAAAGCTAATGGTCAGTGAGACTTAGCTCTTGCACCCCGTGGAGTCTTATGTCCTCGAGGCCCGCTGCCTTTGACCCCTACGATGGGATTAGGCTGATGCCATAAACCAGGAGCACACCAATGAGTAGTGATCCAAAGGATCCCACCGATCTCTTGGTGCTGGTAATGGACAACACATTGACTAGCCTAAGACACGGGGCATTGGCCAGAGCCTATCATATAAAACAAAAGGGAGAGATGTAGAGAGCCGTGGTGAGCGGTGATAGCCAGCAGATGGCACTGACATCCGGTGCTCTCCCAAGTTTACAGGTGAATTGCGCATGTGCCTAGGGCCAGAGCGCACCAAGTCACGACCCATCCCGGGACGTATTGCGCTCCTGAGTAAACAGCCAATCAGAATGAACACACCGCTCCAGGGCAGATATAAGCAGTGCCTTTTTCGGGGTCTGGGTCGCGCTCTTGAAGATGTAATAAATGATGGCTGCAGAAGGATCCTGTGTGTCCGCATGTTCTTGCTGGTGGGAAACCTGCGCAGACTACATATGTCTATCTCCAGAAACCTAGCATGGTTCTACTCTGAGAGGCTCCACCAGCAGATGACTGAGAAACAAGCAGATACTTAAAGCCAACCATTGGCCTGAGGTTGATGACAACCAAGGAAGACATAGGAGAAGGACTAAATGAGCTGAAGGAGGTGGCAACTCCATAGGAAGACTAACAATGTCAACTAACTGGGACCCTTGGGAGCTCCCAGTGACTAATCCACCAACCACAGAGCATATACAGGCTAGTCCAAGGCCTTTTGCACATATGTAGCAGAGAACTGCCTAGACTGGTCTCAGTGAGGAAGAATGCTCCTAATCCTGTACAGACTTGATGTCCCAGAGAAGAGGGATGACCACGGGGATGGAGAGCACCTTCTCAGAGGTGAAGGGGTTGGGAAATGGGATGAAGAACTCTGAAAGGAGGGACTTGGGGGCATAAAATAAAGAATGTAATGATCAAACAAACAAAAAGAATATGTCTATCTCACCTTAAAAATAAAAAAGCCTATTAGAATATGAACATTGGAATATTTCTTCTTGAAAATATCTCTGGCTTAGGTGAGTGACAGAAGCACTGAGTTAATACAGGGCAATTAATGAAAACTTAATATTTATATATTTTCATTTAACTTTTAATAAGAAATTCATCTACGTGGTTGATGCAATCTTAAAAAATTAAAGTGTTTAATAGGGTTATCCTTCTCACTATGCCATTGATTTTTCTTGTAATCACCCATTGTTGCCAGGAGAAACTTCATGGTTAGTCACTTATATATCCTTAAAGTTGCTTTGTAGATACATAGGCACATACAAGACTTTTTTTTAATTTTACTCAGAATATTAGCATTGTAAGTATTCCTTTTACTTCATTCTTTTCTTTCCCAATTTGATACCTTATCTCAGCAAGAACTCTATAATCATGAGCAAAGCTTGTCCTCATTTGTGGTCACAGCTTGTAGTTTTACATCCTAACCAGACTTGGTGACACATATATGTATTTATATGCCTTTTGAAATTGCAAATAATGCTTCAGTATGTATGTGTATCTAAAAATATCTGTGCATGTATATAAATAGATACATAAATTTTATAGGTCAAAATGTGCATTAATTACAATTCAGTAGATATTCGATAACTACCATCACAGGCATCTAACAAGAAATGCTCCCAGAAGCAATTTGTGAGGGTACTTGTTTCCCCAACATCTTCAGGGGTATACTCATTAATCTATCAATGGTTTAGAAGATTAAAATTATCTCAGTATCTATGTTCTATTTCTATCCCCATAAGAGATGAATGGCTTTTTCTTACTTGAAGAACTTTTTCCCTTATAAAATGTGTGTTTATGTTCTTTGCTTTTATGTAATTATTATTATTATTATTATTGTCTTTTTCAAGACAGGGTTTCTCTGTGTAGTCCTGGCTGTCCTGGAACTCATTCTGTAGACCAGGCTGGCCTCGAACTCAGAAATCCGCCTGCCTCTGCCTCCCAAGTGCTGGGATTAAAGGCATATGCCACAACCGTCTGGCTTAATTATTTTTTTTTAATTATTTTATTTTATTATTTTTTAAAATTTTTTATTAGATGTGTTCTTTATTTATAATATCTCCTTTCCCAGGTTCCCCTCCAAAATAAAATAAAATAAAATAAAATAAAATAAAACAAAACAAAAACTAAAACAAACTCTGTTCCCTCTCCCTCCCCCTGCTCACATGGGAATTATTTTTTTAAAAATGATAAAACTTTCTCTAAGTTTATAATAATTCTTCATTTACATATCATCCTTTTTATTTTTATACATACTTGTTTACACAGTGTCATTTTATATGTCTTTCCACCTCCCCTATGTTTCTTGTCTATTCTCTCTTAACTTTTTTCTTCCCTCCCTTTCTCAGTCCCATGTTTCCTTTCTCTTCCCTCCTCCTTTTCATTTCCTTCTCTTTTTTTCCTTCCCTTCCTGTTATATACATTTAGATAAGTGTGAAAAAGTGCAGAAATGGCACTGATATTTTGCCTAAGAAATTATACTAGACACTAAGGGTAGATCTAAGAATCAATTATGTTATACCCAAACTTATCTCCAGAAGTAATATACATAGTTAGATCTTCTGGGTTGTATGTTAAGAATATGTTGAAATTTGTGAGAACACTGCTTCTATTACTCACATGGTCTTAAGAAAAGTACTATCAATAGGATGAGAGGTAGTAAGGAAATGAGAGACTGGGAAGAAGAGGGTATTGGAGGAAAAGGAAAAGATGAGGAAAGGATGGGAGGGGAGAGAGAGAAAAGAATAAAGGATGGAGTGAGCAGGAAAGAAAAGCGATAGAATATAGGACAGAAAGAAAAGGAAGGGAACAAAAGAGGAATAGCTGAAAGAAAAGGATGAGAGAAAAAGGGACTGAGGTGGAAGCTTCTACCTCCTAAGATTGTAGATTCAAAAGACTTATGAGGTAGTCTTGCTGACTCTTTAAAAAGTGAAGTCACAGAGGAAGAGCAGTGGAAGTGGCTCAGCCTGACTGTGGACAAAATTTCTTTTGGTTCTAGGAAGGCTTGTCTTTGTCCAATTGATTTTTTCAAATATGTGATGGATTTAACCTACACAGTAGAGGTTTGTGTACTTTAGTTGATGGGTCTTTGAAAATGACCACCAACTTAAATATTAATTGCATCTAAAAATCCCACTGAAAAAAACATTGAAAGTAATTTTTAATGAATATATATGTGTGCTGTGACCATGCTAGAGGTCACTCACCAGTCCGTCAGCCTTCATTCTGGCAGGATAATTCCCCATTCTCATCATTTGTAGAAGTACTTGTCACTCTTCTCACTTTGCTACAGCTAGTATTACCATAAATTATATTTTAGACATTTTGATAAGAAACTGATGATAGAAACAATGTTTTTGAGGATATATTTTACTTGAGGCTATTGGAAAGTCTTCTGTGTACTTATTTGACCTCTTTCTATCTTCGTTGGTAGGGTAAGGGTTCTGATAGGGATTTATTCTTATGTTGCTTTCTATACATGCTTCTTTACTTATTCTGGACATGAAAATCTATTACTGGACTTAAGACTAAATTTTTATTTTGGTGAATTCTAGGCTATGTCAGTCTTTATCAACAGGTGGGAGTTGGAGATAAGGCATAATTATCTATGCAAGGTTTGCATTTACTTTGGCTTGTAGCCCCAACTATCCTCACAGTCATGAGCTTCCTACTTCCACTTGGGTTAGAAAATATTTTTATGTAATCTTGTTATAATTTTAAAGAACATTTTGATTAATCCCAGTCTTAAAGATTTCTACAAGTTATTGTTTTTTCAAAAGTTATATAGTTTTATAATTTAAATTTCTAACTATAATTTCATTTTAATTAACCAGTTTTAAATATGTAAGACCTAGGAAAGTTCAGTGAAGATTGGCAATTGTCATCTTCAATACCACTTATTGAATAATATTTTTTGAGGTGGAATATTTGAATCAAGTGGAAACCTTTGAATCAAACATCCATTGGGTCTACCTGTGCATTGTTTTCTTATTTTTGTAGTTTTATTTAGGTTCCAATTGGTATAGCTATATAAGTTTTTAAATCTTTTTACTTGTGTCCACTTACAAATATAAAACAGTTCTAACTTATCTTGTTTGAATATTATAGCTTTAGAGAAAATTTAATGTTAGATAAATACATTCTTCAAAGTTGATTTTTATTGGAATTGCTATTGTTTCTTTTGTTCTGCCACATAAATTTTAATCTTACATATATCCTGGGCTATAGCTATCTGTGTCTAATCTTGTGTCGAGACTGTTTTTTGCTTGCTTAGGTTTTAAATATTTTGCTGAAGGTAATCTTGTCTACTTTGGATGCCTTGCCTACTATCTCCTCTCAAAAGTACATCTTTCTTTCACTCATTTCTGTTCTCATTGGTGAATGTGGGTTTCCTGAACCATGCCATTCACCAAAATTATGAGAGTTGGAGGAACCCTGCTCTGTGACTTTTAGTAACCTCTAAGAATCCTAAGGGGAGTCCCCGCCCCCAACAGAGCCTCAGTCAATTTCTTCTTACAAACACATTACTGAAATCAGAAAGGAGGAGGATTCCTCTGCAGATGTATTTCTATTTCCAACAATAGCAAATGTCCAAACTTGACAATGGAGGTAAATGTGTCATTTCTGAGTAATGGGTTCATTTAAAGCATTCTGTTGAGATGGATGACCACTTGTCCATGAAAGAGTTTCCATTTCCACAGCACTGAATCCACTTAGACCTTTTGAACTATCTACTGTGAAGGTGAATGTCAGACTTTTATTTTTTCAAGAATGAGGCTAACAAAGGTGGATTACTCTACCTAGAATGTTCATTTGGCATTGCCTTGGTCACAGTTACTAAATACTAAACACTAACATGCTACAGTCTTTTATAATTTTTGTTTTGTTCTATCCTCCTGACTCTATAATCAAAACATATGATAATGTGCACTTAAGGTGCAGGTAAGAGTACTAAATTTAAGGGACTTAATAGGGATAATCCAGTAGCAACAAGACCTCTGTGCACATAGGACCATATTCAGACACAGAATAGGTATCAAGCATGTGGTGACAGGCAGCACATAGTTATATCATTGAACTCTTAGCACTGTACATGGTAAAGGATAATTTCATATTTATGCTACAGTGCCCTTACTTGTAGCAACTATATCCTTTTACATCTCCTCCACTGTCTCACCTCCACTACTCCCTATAAATACTTTCTCCACATTCATAGCTCTTTTTAATAATTTTAAAAGGTTTATACATATATTCACTGAGTTTTGATTATGTCCACTTCTACTTCCTCAAATCCTCTCAGGCACCCTCTACAACACACCAACCTACTAACTGAATGTCCTCTTTTATTTTCAATGCCTCAGTAATTGTAGTTACTATGTATATTTGTACGTGGGCACAAAGCCAACTACTGGAGCATAGGCAAACTATCGGTAGCCCATGCAGCGGCAACCTTACTACCTTTATCTTGTGCATGTGTTGTGCTAATAACCATAGGACTACCAGTTAATGAGTGCAAGAGCCTTGTCATGTCCAGAAGACAGCAGTTCGCAGACTCTTCCTCTTCCTCTGGTTCTTACACTTTTCCCATTCCCTCTTTTTCAAAGTTCCTTGACCATAGATGTGGAAAGATTTACACAAATGTCCCATTTAGGGCTGAAAATTCTCAGCACTTTTATGAGTTTGGGTCTCTGTCTAATACAGAAAGAAGTTTCTCTGACCTAGGGCCAAAGCAATCTATTACTATTCTATGTATAAATATGAATTCAGAGGGCAGTTTGAGACCATCATAACAGAACAAGATCCATAGATATTGGGATGTTCCCCTCTCTTTCCTCTTTCCTCCTTTTACTCAGATTTTTTTAGTTATTTAGGTTTTTTACTCTTCCATGTAAATATTAAGGTTCATTTTCTAATGTTTTAAAATATGTGACTGTAATTTTAATAGAATGTGCATTCAGTCTAAAAATAGCTTCAATGTCCTTGTGTCATGGAACCAATATACATATACGAAATATCCCTTCTATCTGAATTCTTCCTCCCAGGATTACCTTTTGTGTGTAAAGCTGATTCCTACAATGGGGATTATTTCATTTCAAAGTGCCTTTTTACCAAGAGAAGATGTCTACTTCCTTCTTATAGCTTAACAAAATATTTTTAGCTATAATTTAAAGATAATAATGCTACAATACACAGACTGAGTGAGGCTAAGTAACCAGGAAGGTTTAAGGGAGGTTGCAAGGATGTCCCTGAGAAGGAGGAATGGAATAGATTATGCCAGTGCACTGGGCTGAGTAGCTTTGGGAACAGGAGGGATAGGGTTTCAGGGAAGGGAAAAAATACTGGGCGAAACAACTGGACTTTGTGGAATGTAGGAGGCAAAGGAGAAACCTAGTGCAATGCAAATTCCATGGAGTCCACCAGAGTAACCTTGGCAAAAATCTCTTAGTAATGGGGAATCATGGGAACCCGAACTGGCCATCTTCTTTAACAAGACAAGTTCTCTAGTGGAGTGATTAGGACACCAGCCTTCACAATCCCTCCCCTCATCACCTTATTCCCTTCTTCCAGAAGGGGAAATGCCCTTGGGTATAAGCCTCCCACCCCCAGGGACATCCAGTCAAAGCAGGAATGATTGCATTCTCCTCCAGTGAGATTTGACTATGCAGGACAACCAGGGAAAGGAAATCTAGTGGCAGGGAGCAGAGTCAGAATGAGCTCCCCCTTTCCAATTGTTAGGGAATGCACATGAAGACCTATCTGTACATCTGCTACAAATGTGTAGTGGGGCCTACGTCCAGCCCCTGCATGCTCTTTGGGTGGTGGTTCAGTCTAAGTCTTCACGGGCCTAGGTTAGCTGATTCTGTAGGCCTTTTGTGGTGTCTTTGACCTCTACAGCTGGCACAATCTTATCTCCCACTCTTTCACAAGACTCCCAGCGCTCTGCCTGATGTTTGGTGTGGGTCACTGCTTTTGTTTCCGTCCACTGCTGAATGAAACCTCTCAGGAGAAAATGTTAGGCTCCTGTCTGCAAGCATATCGAAGTATTATTAATAGTTTCAAGTGTTGGCTCTCTACCAAGGGGTGGGTCTCAAATTGTGCCAGTTATTAGTTGACCATCCCCTCAATCTCTGCTCCAACTTTTTGCTTGTGCATTTTGTAGGCAGGAAAAATTTGGGGTTGAATATTTTGTAGATGGCTTGATGTCCCCCTCTCTCCACTGGAAACACCCCTGGCTACAGGAGGTAACCACTTCTGACTCCATATTCCCCACTACTAGGAGTCTCAGCTAGCGTCACTCCCATAGACTCCTGGAATCTTTCCCATCCCAGATCTCAGGCTAGTTTCAGAGATGTCTCCACTAATTTCTATTCTCTCTCCCAGCCACTAGCTCCTCTTCTCCACCCCAGATCCCCACACCCATTCCTCTCCTCATCTTCCCTCCTACCCAGTTTTCTCCCTCCATGTATCTGTAATGTCTATTTTATTATCCCTTTTGAGTGAGATTCACACTCCCTCCCTTGGGCCATCCTTATTACTTAATCCAGTCTGTGAATTACTGAATGCTTTTCCTATACTCTATGGGTAATATCCACTTGTAAGTGAATAGATATAATGTATGTCTTTCTCAGTATGGGTTATATCACTCAGGGTATTTTCTGGTTCCACCCATTTGCCTGTAAATTTTATGATGTCTTTGTTTTTAATTACATTATGTAGACGTAGCATATTTTCTTTATCTATTCTTTAGTTTAGGGACAAGTAAGTTATTTCCAAGTTATGACAATCACAAATAAAACTGTTATGAACATAGTTGAGTAAGTGTGTTGTGGTAAAATAGGGTATCTTTTGGGCATATGCCTAGAAGTGGTATAGCTGTTTTTTCAGATAGAACTTTCTGCAAAACTTTCAAATTGATTTCAAAATGGTTGTACTTGTTAACATCCACACCATCAATGGTGGAGTTTTCCTTTTGCTGCACACCCTCACTAGCATGAGTTGTCACTTGAGATTTTGATCTCAGCCATGAATGGATGTAAAATAGAATCTCAGTGTTGTATTAGAGTTCACTTACCTGATGACTAAGGACATTTCTTTAAGTACTTCTCAGCCATTAGAGATTCCTCTGGTGAAAAAGAGAATTCTCTGTTTAGCTCTGTATCCTATTTTTTAATTGGGTTATTTCATTTGTTAGTGTCTAAGTTCTCGAGTTCTTTATATATTTTGGATATTAGTCTTCTGTCATGTTAGAGTTGTTGATGATCTTTTGATAGTGTCCTTAGCCTTACAGAAGCTTCACAGTTTAAAGAGGTCTTATTTACTAAATTTTGATCTTAGTACCTAAGATATTAGTGTTCTTTTCAGGAAATTGTCTCCTGTGCCAATATGTTCAATGCAGTTTAGTACTTTCTATTTTATTAGATTTACTGTGCTATGTTTTATGTTGAGGTATTTGATCCATTTGGACATGAGTTTTATACATGGTGCTAAATATGAATGTGTTTATATTCTTATACATGGAAGCAACAGTTAGGACAGTATTATACTATTTCTTTTTAGTAAACTAATAAAATTTATTTTAAAATATACAACTCAGTATTGACTTTTTTTTATTAGATATTTTCTTTATTTACATGTAAATTTTCCCGTTCCCAGGTTCCCCTCCAAAAAACAAACAAACAAACAAAAACAACAAGAACAAACTCCTTTTGCCTCCCCACTCCCCATGCCTGCCACCCAACCCTCTCCCACTTATTGACCCTGGCATTCCCCTGCACTGGGGCACAGAACCTTCACAAGGCCGAGGTCCTTTCCTCCTATTGATGATCGAATTTGCAATCCTCTACTATACACATGCTGCCAGAACATTCAGTCCCACCCTGTATAGTCCTTGATTGGTGGTTGGGTCCCTGGGAGCTCTGAGGGTACTAGTTAGTAATTGTTGTTCGTCCTAAGGGGCTGCAAACCCTTCAGCTCCATAGAACCTCTCTAACTCCTTCATTGGGGACAGTTTACTCAGTTCAATGAATGGTTGTGAGCCTCTACATCTGTATTAGTCAGGTATTGTCAGAGCCTCTCAGGAGATAGCTAACACACACAGAAGGAGTGGCAGAGATTAACTATGGAGCAGAGACTGAAGGAAGGACAAGCAGTATTGACATTTTAAGTCATTAAAATCATTTATAATAAATAAATGCCACTTAAATACACATGATATCTTATGAAAGTTATATGCTAAAAGTAATATGTACTCAACCAGCTTTTAAAATCTATTTGGAACATTAAACATGATAGAAGTAGAAAAAACTCTTATGAAGTCCTCTATGAAAGGAAATTGTGATGATTTCCTGATCAGGCAAAAACCATTCCATCTCCAAAGGAGAATATGTAGTATAACTGTGGCTTCATAGAATGAATTGGGTATTATTCCTTCTGTTTCTATTTTGTGGAATCATTTGAAAAGTATTGGTATTAGGTCTTCTTTGAAGATCTGATAGAATTCTGCACTAAACCTGTCTGGTTTTGGCCTTTTTTTGGTTGGAAGACTTTTAATGACTGCTGTTATTTCTTTAGGGGTTATGGGACTGTTTAAACGGCTTATCTGATCCTGCTTTAACTTTGGTGTCTGGTATCTGTCTAGAAAATTGTCCATTTCATCTATATTTTCCAGTTTTGTTGAGTACAGGCTTTTGTAGTAGGATCTGATGATATTTTGAATTTTCTCAGTTTCTGTTGTGATACCTCCCTTTTCATTTCTGATTTTGTTAATTAGGACACAGTCTCTGTGCCTTCTGGTTAGTCTAGCTAAAGGTTCATTTATCTTGTTGATTTTCTCAAAGAACTAGCTGCTAGTTTTGTTGCTTATTGTATAGTTCTTTTTGTATGTATTTGGTTGATTTCAGCCCTGAGTTTATTTCCTGCCATCTATTCCTCTTGGGTGTATTTGATTCTTTTCTATCTAAAGCTTTCAGGTTTGCTGTTAGCTGCTAGCGTATGCTTTCTCCATTTTCTCCTTGGAGGCATTCAGAGCTTTGGGTTTTCCTCTCATCACTGCTTTCAGTGTGTCCCATAAGTTTTGTTATGTGTTTCTTCATTTTCATTAAATTCTAGAAAGTTTTTAATTAATTCTTTATTTCTTCCTTGACCATGTTATGTATGTATGTGAGCTTTGTGTTGTTTTTGTTGCTATTGAAGACCCGCTTTACTGAGTGGTGATCAATAGCATGCATGAGATTATTTCAATCTTCTTGTACCTGTTGAGGCCTGTTTTGTGCCCTATTATATGGTCAGTTTTAGAGAAGGTACCATGAGGTGCTTTGAAGAAGGCATATTCTCCTGTTTTAGGATGAAATGTTCTGTAGATATCTGTTAAATCCATATGGTCCATAACCACTGTTAGTTTCAATGTTTCTCTGTTTAGTTTGTGTTTCCATGATCTGTCCATCGATGAGAATGTGGTGCTGAAGTCTTCCATGGAATAGTCAAAAAAATCAAATGCACAAAACAAGGACAGAATATTAAAAGCAGTAAGTGGAAAAGGTCAAGCAACATATAAGGGTAAATCTATTAGAATTACACCAGACTTCTCATAGAGAATATAAAAGCTAGAAAATCCTGGACAGATGTTATAAAGACCCTCAGAGAACACAAATGCCAGCCCAGGCTACTATACCCAACAAAACTCTCAACTACCATAGATGGATAAATCAAGATATTCCATGACAAAAATAAATTTACACAATATCTTTCCAGTCCTACAAAGGATAATAGATGGAAAACTCCAACATAAGGAGGGAAACTACACCCTAGAAAAAGCAAGAAAGCAATCTTTCAACATACCAAAAAGAAGATAGTCACACAAACATAAAAATAACATGAAACATAACAGGAAGCAACAATCAATATTTCTTAATATCTCTTCACTTCGATGTACTCAACTCTTCAATAAAAAGACATAGACTAACAGACTGGATAGGTAAACAGGACCCAGCATTTTGCTGCATGCAGGAAACACACCTCCATTTAAAGACAGACAATACCTTAGAGTAAATGGCTAGAAAACAATTTCCCCCCCCCCCCAAAAATGGTTCCTAGAAACAAGCTGGAGTAGCCATTCTAATATCAAATAATATCAACTTTCAACCAAAAGTTATCAAAAAGGATAAGGGAAGAAACTTCATACTCATCAAACAAAAAATCTACAAAGAAGAGCTCTCAATTCTGAACATCTATGATCCAAATGCAAGGGCACCCCATTTATAAAAGAAATTTTACTAAAGCTGAAACCACACATTGCACCTCACATAATAACAGAGGGAGACTTTAACACCCCACTCTCATCAATGCATCTGTTTTTGTGTGTGTGTGTGTGTGTGTGTGTGTGTGTGTGTGTGTGTGTTTCTGCTTTAAGGGCTTCTAGCTGTTTACCTGTGTTCTCATGTATTTCTTTAAGGGAGTTATTTATGTCCTTCTTAAAGTTCTCTATCATCATCATGACATGTGACTTTAAATCATAGTCTTGCTTTTCTGGTGTGTTGGGGTATCCATTGCTCACTGTGATGAGAGGACTGGGTTCTGATGATGCCAAGTAGACTTGGCTTTTGTTGCTTTTGTTCTTGCCCTTGCCTCTCACCATCTGGTTACCTCTGGTGTTAGCTTCTGACTGTGGCTTGTCTCTCTTGTAAGTCTGTGTGTCAGTACTTCTTGGAGACGAATTCTTTCTGGGACGAATTTGGGTATGAAGAGCTGTGGTACAGGGTTAGCTCTAAGGATCCTGTCCCCATCTGTTCCTTGTTTCCTGTGTCCTGATGGCACCTGGTCCAGGAATTTGAACTGAAGTGGTAATCTTACCTGTACTCTCAGGTGTGTTGGCTCTCTTAGGAGACCAGGTCTCTCCTGGTGGTATTTGTGTATATAGCCCTATGGAACAGGATCAGCCTGACATGCATGGTTTTTTTGTTAAGTTAACAGTGTTGGCATGAATTCCCTCCTATTGAGTAGACTTTAAATCCACTTAGATGACTCTCCACCCCAGGCAAGGGACAACATGGTTTAACAGAGAGTCACAATGGTGGGCCAAGCTAGAGCAAAGAAAGAGCAGAAAAAGACAATTAGAAAGAATCAGAAACAAAAGTCTGGCATTTCTGGCCTAGCTGATTCTTTGTACCATGCTATCCCTTTGCTTACAATTTCTTACTATACAAGAAATTGATCATGTAATGAAGTAAAATTACACTTCTCCAACTTAGTAATGGCTATGTGGGAAAAAACAAACTACAAATCCCCTGAATCATCAGAAATTTAAATTTTTCTCAATTTTTAAGATGTCCTAAGGTCATGATATTTTAAAGCTATTAAAAGGAAATGTCTCAATAGGTAAATTAAAAATAGCAGATTTAGCAATAGAAAGCACTGTGACTGAAAGCTAGGAAAAATATCTATATATAGCAGTGGAGAAGATAACAGACAAATGTTTCCAGAAAATTCAATAGAGTTGAAACTTAAAAGGACTGAATCAGGAAATAAAGACTGTATGAACTTATCATAACTTTACATGAGACAATGTTCAGGAAACTGAAGAGGAGGTAGTACAAAAACTGGCATCTGAAGCAGAGATTTTCTGGGTCCCACTGAGTTCCCAGGAGTCCATTTCCTCAGCCCCTACAAAGGTGTCAGTTTAGCTGGGAAGAATAGGGATCTGCAGCCCCCATATTACAACATATACTTATTCTGATATATCTCTCTAAGATATTCCACTTAGTTCCAATTCCTATAAAACTATGGCAATGTTGACATGTTTAGATTCATCCTATGAAGGGGTCAAATATTTACTTAAGAATAATAGCATGTATATAGAATATATGAGGATTTTATTCTCAGTTCAATCCTTAACCTAATCTGTGGGAATAATTTCTAAGACTACAAATCTAGGACACATGGTAATATTAATGTTTATCTGTGAACTAGACCTTAGTTATGAAATTGATTACATGGCATGTTTTACATGCTGTGTTTGGTCATACACAGCTGGATTTCTTTTTTAATTGGATATTTTATTTATTTATATTTCAAATATTATCCCCTTTCCAAGTTCCCCTCTGGAAAGCTTCTATCCCATCTGTCCCTCTCCCTGATTTTATGAGGGTGCTCTTCCACCTGACCACCTACTCCCTGACTTCCCACCCTGACATTCCCCTACACTGGGGAATCAAGCCTTCACAAGACCAAGGGCCACTTCTCCCATTGACATACAACAAGGTCATCCTCAGTTATATATGCAGCTGGAGCCATGGGTCATTCCATGTGTACTCTGGGTGGTGGTTTAGTCCCTGGGAGCTCTGGGAGATCTGATTGGTTGATATTGTTGTTCTTCCAGAGGGGTGGCAAACCTCTTCAGCTTCTTCAGTTCTTTCTCTAACTCCTCCATTGGGGACCCCGTGTTTACTCCAATGGTTGGCTGTGAGCATCTGCCTCTGCATTTGTCAGGCTCAGGCAGAGCCTCTTAGGAGATAGTTATATCAGGCTCCTGACAGCATGCACTTCTTGGCATTCATAATAGTGTCTGGGTTTGGTGTCTGTATATGGGATGGATTCCCAGGTGGGGCATTCTCAGGATGACCTTTCCTTCATTCTCTAATCCACACTTTGTCTCTGTATTTCCTCCCATAAGTATTTTGTTCCTCCTTCTAAGAAGGACTGAAACATCCATACTTTGGTCTTTCTTCTTGAGCTTCATGTAGTCTGTGAATTTTATCTTGGGTATTCTAAGCTTTTTAGTTTTATCTTTGTCAACTTTGTGAAGGTCAAATAAAACCAAACTCTTTTTTATAAAGCAGCAGAAATTAAAAACAATTAATTAACATTTAAAATGTAATTGTTTCAGTCCACTAAATTGCTATTAAGTACCACTGATGGCCAATTAACTACTGCTGTTGTAAGCTCTGATACTATACACCTACTCAAAAAGAACCTAGCTCCTGCACACAGCAGCTTCTTTACTTTCTGGATGGCTTCCGGTAGAATACACCAGTCCAGAACATGGCAGTTAGCACTCTGGTCTTCATACACTGTCACCTTATGAAATAGCCTAATATTGAATGTTATGAACAGTGTAGGGTTAGTGACTTCTTGGATACTAGAGTGCTCAGAAATAAAAATGGTTACATTCCCTCATAAAGGAAGAAGCCAGTCAGTGCAACCCATCTTTTCCTGCTTTGGTTGTAATTCTAGCAAAGAAGAATGAACTAGAAGAGCGTGCACATGGAGGTATCTGGAACAATGACTGGAATGATCTAAGAACAATTTATGAGAGCTCCATGGCCTGGTTACAAACATTATTTTTAGTTAAAGATATTATTATGATCATTAATGAGCAGCCAGATGGTCAAGCTCCGGAAGTCTAACCAAAACCAAAATGTTATTCACTAAGGCTTCTCACTACATACCCATGTGGCTGGAAGTAATACAATCCCCTTTGAGTAGAATAAAATGTACATCATCTAAACCCAAAACAGGAACCTTTACCTTCACACATACACAATGAAAGGCATGGTCACATGAAAACACCCACATGCATAGATATACAGACACATAAAGATATGTACATATATGCATACACATAGAGGTTCATACACAAACATGGACACCCACAGTAGACATACAGAAACACTGACATACATACACAACACACACAATAAATTAAATAAATAAAACAAAATAAATGCACAATAGACTTTCTCGGCCCTTGCATTTGGTTAGATATCAACAAAAACTATTAAAGCATCTGACCTGTAGTGTATGAATTAATGGACAAAGGCATTCTGGAGCACTTTTGAATGGAATAATACATGCAAGGTAAAGGATGGTTGGGTATGATTCAAATTCTGAAAATACTAAGTTCAACAAAAGCCTTTTTTAAGAACATTGAATTAACTAGACCAAGATATTTTATATTATTTGTGACAATTGTAAGGGTGTTGTTTCCTTGTTTTCTTTCTCAGTCCATTTATCATTTGTATAAAGGAAGGCTACTTATTTGTTTAAGTTTTATGTCAGCCACTTTGTTGAAGATATTTATCATTTAGAATTTCTCTGGGAGAAGTTTTAGGGGTGCTTATGAAGACTGTCATATCATCCACAAAGTGTGGTACCTTGCCTTCTTCTTTTCCAATTTGTATCCCTTTGATCTCATTTCATTGTCTTGCTGCCCTAGATAGAACTTTGAGTATTACATTCACTAATTTCTAGCACAATGAAACATCAGAATTCTGTCGATATCCAAGAAATATGAAAGACAATTATATTTTGGAAATGTAATTTGTCTGGTCTTGTAGAGGTTAAACCTATGGGAACAAAAGGGAACATCCTCCGTTCTGTTCCCATTCCTCTCTGGCTATAGCAGAAGAGTTCCAGCTCATTCCCTCATTATGCAGCAGCAGCACAGATGTGCATGGCAGCACTATACACCGCTGGGCTGTTAAGGCCTCAGCGTCTGCTCCTGCTGCTGAGCGGCAGGAGCAAGTCTTTAATGAACCTGCAGCACAGGGGCCCATGCTGTTCCTTGCTAGTCTACAAGCATTGTTTAATAGAAGCCTGGGATTGATTGCCTTCAGAAATATGGCAGGATTCCGTGTCCTCAAAGGCACATGATGATAAATGTCATAATTAATGTTGAAGGGAGGCACAGTGGACTACTCAATGAACAGCTGAGTTTTCTGTCTTAATTACAAACTTGAGATAGAATAC
Organism: Montemys delectorum; assembly: GCA_019843815.1. NCBI lineage: Eukaryota > Metazoa > Chordata > Mammalia > Rodentia > Muridae > Montemys > Montemys delectorum. The sequence goes on from JADRCD010232500.1 coordinate 25,687, forward strand.
TTCCATAGCTACCTACATTTTTTTCCCCAAGCCTGCTCTTCTTGCTGTCCAGTAAGGATCTTCCTGCAACTGGAGTTCATATCGAGAATCATTCTGAACTCTGCACAGGGAACATGAAATCAAATTGCTTTTGGTCCTGTCACTGGGGGGTGTTAGCCAATTAGTTAAAATCAGACCTCACCTCTGCAAAGGGAAAGAGGAGGCTCTCAATTATTTAAATTATTTAAAATGTTTTTCTTACATTCCCAAATCTGTTTCCTGGGTTCTAGTTCCCCTCAGATTCTCATTCTTTCTTGCATATATGTGTTGGGCCCTATTTGGCCCTGGTTTGGGCCTTGAGGACAAACCCGAGCCTGGCTCGAGTTCTGTAAACTGTCTCAGTTACTTCCTTACTGGAGTGATTCAGCAAGACCTGCTTAAGCCTGCCTTTGTGTAACTGACAGAATAATTTTGTTGGCTCTGTCAGTCACTCCATACCCTTCATCACCTTTCCCCTCACCCTATGTTAAAAACACCCACTTCCTCTCTCAGCCCTTTATAAACAAAAAGATCGATACAATTAAATGAGTTCCTGCTTTGACAGACTCCCAGCTGGAGTGGTTATTCTATGGAAGGCAGGAGATCCACGCTGCAGCACTCACCATCCTGTTCAGCCCACAAGAAACTCTGCCAAGTTCTCTCCTCTCAGCCTGAACCTGCAGAGAGGAGATGACCCACAAATTAAGCAATGCTGCCTTTACCTCTCATGGTCAGTGACACATTGGCATTGGCTTTATGCTTGGTCAAGAGTGTGTTTCTGCAATGTGAACTGTGATTTTTAAATGAAGACTTGTGACTCATCTGCTGTCACTGATCAAGTTGTTTTTTCCGTTGTGTTTTCTACTAGTAAACTCTAACACACTTTGCAGGACACTTTGGCATTTTACTAGTGGATTTATGTGAGTAGTATTTTGATTCATGACCCTTTAGCCTATTGTGTGTTTCCCAGAAATGGATGGAACAGTTTGAGCCAAAAGCACAGACCTAATTACTATAGTCCCCAGGTTGACCCTGGGCTTCCTTGTGGGGATTTACCTGGAGACTATTTAACTCCTCTGAGATTAATTTTCTTACAAACTGTAATATAAAGATAGTGGCACTTAGTGTGGTTGTAAAGCACTGTAATATTCAGCAGTGCTTATGCTGGTGCTGTATCTACAGTGTTACCTCCATGACCACATTTGTATTTTTTCCTCTCTGATACCATGATACTTTCAATATTTCTTAAAAATTGTGAGATAACTCATAATTTAAATGATACACATATATTTTCACAATAGTCACTATTATTATATTTATGATTAATATATGAAAATGAAGTGAATTAATTCCATAAACATATAACTTCCAACTTATTAAAGTATTGCCTTTATTTTAAGACATGCTCTTAGGTCTCAAAGGTAATATTGTAGCCAGTATTAGTCCAAACTCCTAATATTTCTTCTTTTATTTCCTAAATGCTAGAATTATAGACATATCCCACCACACTCATATATAGCCATTTTATAGTAATAAAACAATTTGATTTGTCATTGTTTGAGACTTACTGTAATCAGAATGAGAGTCATTAGGAAGTAAATAAATGCTGATGAGAACAGGGAACATAAACCTGTCTAGGCACTAAGGTTGTCTGCACAGAACATTCTCAAAAAGCTATAAACAGGTCTAACATTTGACTCCTCTATACCTCTTGCTAATCTTTACTAAATGAGTTCACATCAGCATATTAGAGATATTGTACATCAATATTTCCTGCAGTACTGTTCACTGTTCACTGTTCACAGTGGTAGAGCCATTTCGTCATGAGCATAGATATCTGTCAACAGCATGCTTAAGGAAAACGTATTATATTCAAACAACAGAATTTTTTCAGCCATAAAAAGAATGGGCATATGTACTTTTCAGGAAAATAAATGCAAATGAAGAGGATCATATTAAAGAAATTAAGTCAGCCTCAGAAAGATAAATTTATGATGAGTTTTCTTTCTGGATTTTGGTTCCTTGATTTTATGCAAATGTGTATACATGTATAGATATTTATATGCTGTATCATATATGTCAAATATTATTTGTATGGTATGAAAGTAAAAGCAAAATTGTTTAGGAGAGAAAATGAAAATATTGGGGAATGGAGGGTGGGATAAAGGTTCAGAGTGGATATGGGAGAATGATCAATGTATAATATTCCCTTATTTGAAAAGTTCCTATGAAAAACATAGAATTTACAATAAAATTGTTTTCATAGAATAAAAACAAATTATCATAGCTGAAGACAGAAGTAAAAAGATAAAATTTTCCTATTTCAATGAATGCTGAACACTGCACTTCTAGGAATGTATTGTACTGCCCTTTTCTGTGGACCTTATATTAAACTTAGATATTTAGCTTTTGCTTTGAGACATCTGGTTATCTTCAATTTACTTCCCATATGGGATTTTACACAGGATCAGCACTCACTCACCATTTTATTTAATAAGAACATAAGTTACCATAACGTTACAAGCTTATGACCTTAAGATCATTGGCTGAGTTGCTCAAAATAAGTGTAGCTACACTATTTTATGTAGACATTTGGGGATGAAATGTCATGCAACAACTGAAGTTTATTTGCACAAGCACATTTACCACTTCTTTTGGGAGAAGTTATTCTGCATAGTTTCCCGTTTCGCTTGAATACTAACTAAGGTATGCATGTTGTCCATGACCCCAAATAATACCTGTTTGCATTTGGTATTACAGCCCATCACAGAAGGATATATTCCTCAACTGTCACTTGTACATCTGTAAGTGTGTCTAAAATTCACCTCTATTTTGATTATTCTTCACTTACTGTTCCAGTCACCTGGATTTTGGGAATTCAAGTGACAATGACACTTTTCTTGTGTGTCAATAAGAAGAATATCTCCTGATCCCAAAGCACTAAACTTTTATTGAAGAGATTTGCGGGGTTACACGGAATTTAGGAATTCCTATTTCTATTTCGAGCAGTGACCTCAACTATTATATAATAATAAGTTTCTATACAAATAATTTTAAAGTATATAAGGAACAAATTTACAAACAATTTGGAGATATTGGTATTCTTTATTAATCAAGGTAAAATCATAAACTCGAGTTTCTACAATTGATAAAATTTTCTAGTAGTGTAGAAGTGTTCATATGTGACATTTTAAACATATACCATTTACTTACTTATTTACATATATACATATGTATATATATATTACTTTTTTCTTTTATAATAAAACAGATTTTTTTT
>JADRCD010232501.1:0-26707 GCA_019843815.1 Montemys delectorum
CACACCACTTAGTTGCATTTTTAGTGGTGTACCTCTCACCCATTCCTTTTTGGTAGTGCCAACATGTTCTGTCCCTTATTGGGAAGGGATCTTTTAGCTAAATTGGGAGCCTCTATTTCCTTTGTTCCTCTCATTTGCCTAAACCCAAGCTCTCCAGCAGTTTCTCTGCTCCTTCTTCTAGCCAATCAACTTACTAACACTAACATGTTGTTTCTTTTACCAGCTTCTCAAGGTGGACCCCTGAGTTTGGGACTTCCAGAACCCCTCTATTGCTAAACATCATTCTCCTGTTGTCATCCAGTTACCTGCCTCTACCAGGACCATGCTCTGTTAAGTTCCATGGACATGAGCCCCTGCCAATCCCAATTGTATATATGGTAGCTGCCCAACATAAGAGGGCAGTTCAGGTCGTGCCATTCCTGGTAGCTGTGGAAATAGCCATAAGTGCTGGTACTGGAGTTGCAGAGATAATGACTTCCATGACCCAATATAATACATTCACTTTCCAGCTTAAAAGCGATCTTCAAGAAATGATTGAAACTGTGCTTAGTATCCAGAAACAGATCAATTCTTTGGCAGCTGTGGTGCTTCAGAACCAACAGGGGCTAGATGTCCTGACAGCTAAAGAAGGTGGTCTTTGCCTGTTCCTCCAAGAATGCTGTTTCTACATCAACCAATCCAAGATAGTGAGGAAATAAAATCCAGGAGCTACAGTCAGACATTAAGAATTTCAGGGAATGTGAGATGTTCCCTTTCATAGCTCCTTTTCTAATCATCCCCCTGGTGTTATTATTTGCTCCCTGCCTCATTAATCTTGTTTCTACATTTCTTCAATGACAAATACAAAAAATTTCTAACCAAACTATTAATCAGTTTCTGTTACAGGATTACCAGCCGCTGCCCACAGAGATACCTGATGCAAACATTTACCAAGTAGATCCTGATGGTGAAAGTCAGCTACACCCCAAAATTGTGACATCCCTAGACAGCAGGAAGCAGCTTAAGAGATGTGACACCCTCATTCCCTTTCCACCATCGGCTTCCCCCTCCTCCCTTTTTTTTCCTTCTCTCTATAACAAGAAGGGAGGTATGCTGGTATCAGGACCTCCTAAACCCATGGCATCACATAGGCACAACCCACACACCTGTTGTCAAGGCAACAGCCACCATATTCCCAGAATTCACTTGGCTCACCTCCTACATTTACCTGTGACTACGTCACCATCCATATAAAAAGAAAAGCCCTCCTGGTCTGTTTCTCTCTCTCTCTCTCTCTCTCTCTTCCTCCCTCCTCTTTCTGTCTCAATAAACTTCACATGGAAGTGTGTGGCCTATTGGTCCTTCTGAAGCCACGTGAAGATCATAACACTTACTATGGCTTTCTAGTAGATTATTATTATTATTATTATTATTATTATTATTATTATTAATTTACATTTCTATCACTGGCTCTCCTCCTGGTTTCCCTCTCACACAGTCCCTTTCTCATTTTCTCTCCTGAGAGGGCAGAGGCTAGGCACATCTTCTCCCACTGAGGCCAGACAAGGCAGCCCAGTTAAGGGAAGGCGTTTTACATTTTTACCATGAAAATAATCCTATAGAATATATGTCCAGGAAGTTCACCACAAACCACAGCTTTCTTGAACACCAATCTTGTCAACTACATGTTTGTTCTAAGGATCTTAATGTCTGTCTGACACATAGAGAATGATTACTGGGGCCAGAGAGATAGCTCAGTAGTTAAGAGCCACTGCTGCTCTTACAGAGTACACAAGTTCAATTCCCAGCACTCACATCAAACAGCTCATGACCACCTGTAACTCAAACATCAGGGGATCTAATCTCTTCTTCTGACTTCTATGAGCATGCACAACAATATGGCACACACACACACACACACACACACACACACACACACACACACACTCACCCAGAAGGGCCACAAGATGTTTTGACATTGGGATTCCATGACTGTGAATCTAGCCATGCCTCCCTTAAGCCCAGTGGATGAATCAAGTTATTGTTGCAGAACATAGTTTCCTAAGTCACATTGAAATCTCAAATAGACATGAAGACAGAGATCCAGGACACAATTTTCTAAGTGTGAGATTCAAACATCCTAAAGTGTATAAAGAACAGAACAAAAAGAACCTATGGTGATCCAGATCCCAAGAGCATAATTTTGAGAGAGAATAAAATATAAATGAATGTCATACTATACATGTATGTTTAGAGAGTTAAATTCAATGCATATTACTCATTCAGAAAAAAATAGTATAAACAATGGTCCCCACATTATCAATAGTACCTGCAAATATATCATGATATGTGTGTGTATATATATATATATATATATATATATATATATATGTTTAAGTATTTAAAGTTGTGGGTTAGATAGTGTAGATCTAGGAACCTATATCCTGAGTTTTCTAGGTCGATACAATGCAATCTTATATAGTTTTAAAGAATGGAGCAAAGAGAGCAGGTCAGATTCTATTTATAAAATACTTAAAGATGTGAAAACTATCATGTGCTTTCACCCATAAGACATATTATCTATTAAAAGTAAATATATATATATATGTATACATATGAGTATTTAGAGTAAAATAAAAATTCTTTAAAAAGTTCTTTATAAAATAGCAGAAAATTTTATACAAGGTACACAAGGAGGCATACTTTATTGGCATACATATCTATTCTATGTTGGCAAATCTCAGGAAATAAACTCATTACATCTAACAAGTCAAGACACAGAAGTCAAAATAGCTACATTGGAACACAAAGCTTGAGTGCATATGTTGTCCCAAAGAAGAAAGGATAGCCCATATCTGAGGTAAGGTAGTCAGTACAAATCCTCCTTGTTCAAAGAACTATAAGTTACTATGTCTGGAGAATTGCACCATATAACATGAGCAATAGTTCCCTAGGAAGAGAACACAATAAAGATGAAGATATGACAAATAGAAATGCTAGAAGTTTCCTAGTTAATGTAGCAGGAGGTCAGTCTCACAGATGTGCTAAAAATAATACTTTGAATCCAAATTTACTAGAAAAATTCACTTCAAAATCTAAGTTGACCAGAAACCTGTGATGTGAAGAATATGTGAATTGAGATCCTTGAGTCTGGTTTAATTTAGTTAGTACTCTTGCTACTAGAACAAAAAAAAAAACAAAAATAAAGAAAAAGCAAAAACAGAACAAAGAAGAAGGAACTTCTTAAAGGAGGAAGAGTCAGTTCAAGTGGACATAGACTATATAGACCATCATAGACTATATAGCCCATCATAACAAGGAAGGGTTAGCTATAGGAGCAGAAGAATACTGTTGTTACTTCTTCCTATCTCAAATAATTCAATCTAAAACCCAAGCCACACTAAGCTTTTGTCCACTGGCCTACTTTTCCAGCCCTCTGTTCTCTGTGTATATAAGAATATCTCATTGTCTTCTCCCACGTGAAGACAAATGTTTCAGTTTGAAGATCTTGACTCACTCTGTTTGTTTTTGGGGGCTTTTCGATATGTTATCCTATTACTTTCTGGGCTTCATGGTTTTGAATGATACATAAACTGTCCCCTTGAGATTTCAATATATGAAATCTCTTCTAGATTCTTCGTGAGTCTTATCACCGACTACAAGCAACTTTACTAAGATAGGCTTATCTATGAATTTCTTTATGTTTGTCTTGCTTAGAGTTGGTTCTGATTGTTGTACAGACAGACTATGTTTTTCTTCAAATCCAGAAAGGTAATTGTGAGCTCCTGAATTCAGACTCAATTTTTCTGGGATTATTTAATGTGCAAACTCATGTCTTACACTGAGTGGGGATTTCTAGCTATATTCTATTTCTTCAGATAACTGAGAAACTATGCCTTTAGTTTTCTATCTAAATTAAAACAGAAATGTACTTTTCAAACTACCCAGGGCTAAAGATGTTATGGATCCTGTAGAAAAAAATTATATCTACCACTTTACTAAACCAGCATAGTTCCTAATTGCATTTTAATATTTGTACTAATACACACTGATAAGTTTAATCCTTACACCTTTATTAAGAGAGCTTTTCTTTGCAACAGGTGAGGAACATTAACAGAAAACAACAGCCAATCAAAATGCAGAATTATGGAGCCCAGTTCCATTGGCTATGTCTACTAAAGAACTCCCATAGCTAAGCTTCAGGAAAGGTGGCCGAAGAGGAAGTAGAAAGATTGTAAGGACCAAAGGATCAGAGAGTATTCTATGAGATTGTGTTTCCTAGTCATGTCAAAACTGCAAGCATAAATTCTCACTAATATGAATACCCAAATGAGAGGTGTTCAGCCACAAAAAAAAAAAAAAAAAAAACTAGACATACTGAAGTGGGTGTGGAGAATCCCACAATTCTTCACTCTTACACAAAGAACTACAGACAACAAAGGAATGCTGAGAGTGTGAGAAATAGAATTCCCCAGAGAAGAGCTCATCAATTGGTTATCCAATATCAAATGGTCAGCACTGAACATATACATATAAGTAAAATTATACAAATTGATCAGGTTATATTTAAGAATATATATTACATACATATACATATATGCATGTATCAATAACTAAACAAAGAGGCCATGATTTGATTTTTGAAAAAGAGGTGTATATGGGGAAGGGGAATGGTATGTTGGAAGGTTTGGAGGGAGGAAAATAAAAGGAAAATGATGTGATCGTAATCTTCAAATCAATGAAATAGTCAAAATTCAAACATGTTATCCACACAATATAGCAATACTCCCATAGTAATACCCCCAAATATGTCAACATCTTCCTAAGAAGACCTTGTACCTTCATTTCACTCACAGTGGATTATAAACAAGCATGAGAAAATTTAAGAGAATATCGAAATTGACTCTTTATACCTTAAATATCTGCTTAGTTGATATGGACACTGGGTTGAAGCCGAAGACATTAAAAGGATAACCAGACACGTGTTATTTTTATTTCAAATACTGAGAGAAGTTTAATGACTATATTATTGCACTGATTCTACAGTATTTGAAAGAGAGGCCTCTCCCTATTGCTAGAGATGTTTTTATTTCATGTACATAAACACTAGGACTTCTAGGCTGAATATCAGTGATTTGGAAATAAATTATTAGTAAGCAATGCCATGTAAAATATTGTGACATACTAATGTAAAATGCCAATGTCGCTAGAGAGTATAAGGAATTGGTAATCTGGTAAGAATGTATTTAGAATATAAGTTTGTAAAATGGGTTTTATTTCACTTACTGTGTCTTATGCCATGAAAGAGAGAGCTATAAGGCAATGGTATTTTTAAATGAATACTATGGATTTTCTATTAGTTTAATTAGAAATTCTGTCTTTCAGTGAGAGGCATCATATAATGAACTAAAGGATATTTGAAATTATTTGCCCAGTCAACCTCTTGCAAGAAAGTTGCTATTTAACAAGAAAAAATTCTACCTGGTCCAGTGCTAGTCCAAAAATTCAGAAAGCATAGATTAAAGCCTCATTGTAAATTTTTACTACAAAGATATTTTTATTATAGAAAATGCCCCAAACGATGTCATATTTCCCTTTCATATATACAAAGATATACTTGGGCTAGTGAGATGGCCTACTGCATTGAAGAGCTTACCACCAAACCTGATAACCTGTGAAAACAGAACTTATTTCCACACGTTACCTTCTGTCCACCACAAGTTACCCCAAAGTAAAAAAAAAAAAAAAAAAAAAAAGATAAATTAAACCAACAAAAAAGTCTTTACAAAAATATGTAACCTCAAAACAACACGCTTTCAACTTACATAGTAGAAGATATTTTGAAATCAGAAAACATTTGTCAATATGATATGAGATGAAACTAGGTTTTAAAATAGACATTAGATAATTATTTCTATTATTATTTCAATTCTTCAGGGTCTTTGAATTAAGAAAATTAAAAAATGTCACAAGACTTACATTCATTCAACTAAAGTAAGTCAATATCAAAGATCTTTATTCAGTAAGATCTTAACAAACCAAATTGACCCCCAGCTCCAAAAAAATATTAAGCATGAAATATTATTGCTAGATAAGTGATAAACCAAGCCTGGGAAACATGTGTTGGAGAAACGTGTTCAGAAAGAATATCCCACTTAATATTTATTGCTACATGTTATGCTGATAAATTAATTTTCCCTCATTCACTGGAAAATTGTTCGACAATCAAGCACTTTTGTGTCTTAATAACCACAGCATCTTCGATCTCTAATTGTGTAGGAAAGTCCTGAAAAATATTCAAATGAGTTACGAGATACTGTTCTTAGTGCTTTGCTTCTCTGCTCTTCATTTCTGTTGCTTTAAAGCATACATTGTCAACACGAAATGTTCTGGACAGAGTGTTTCATCCTTCTTTATTCATCTAATAAATACATGTAAAGTGTTAATTCTCAACTAAAGATGCCCAAGTGTGAACGGATGAGAATAGTGGACTATGCAAGGTGAACTTACCTGAAAAGGAGGTGCAGTTATGTTCTTCTGGTCTGTGATACTCAGAGATTTGTTCTTTACAACCCAGTATAAATTTTACATCCAGAGACACAATTTGAGGAGTAGTCTAGAAATACAATAGGAATATCATAAAATATATAAATATATGAAGGTGATCTAAATGAAATCCCCAAATAATGAAGGAGACAGAGCCCAAACTTGACATCTCTTGTCACGCACTGAAGTTTCCAGTACTAGACTTGCATTACATCTAATTGAGCTGCTGGTCAAAGATGTCCCATAGGAACCTCTAAATAACCCAGACTACAGGGTTCTCTCCACAGAAACTGCAAGGCCCCGTTCCTGGGGACAACACCTACACAACATCTTGAACATGGAGAAACTGAGCTTTCACCCCTCCATTCTAGCATCTTTGGTACAGAAATATATTCCACATGCTATCAGAAATGAAACAAAAATACCCAGCCAGCTACACACCCTTTACGAACAATGGAGTACCAACGGTAAGATATGCTAGGGCAGTGATGGCACAAAGCTTGAGTGAATAACCCACCAATATCTGAGTTGATTTAAGGCCAACTCCACAGGAGAGGACACATTCCTGACACTGCATGGGTAACCAAGTACCTGAGATTGCATAGCACAAGAACCTAGGGTAAAACTAAACACTACTACAAATATGTTTGTTAAAGGAGAAACAAAATTACACCTAAATGATATTCCACTGTACTCAGAGATCAGAACCTTGCTTAGACATCATCAGAGAAGCTTCCTCCTGCCTGAGATGGGAACAAAGACAAGGACCCATAGTCAGACATTATACAGAAAGTGAGAAAACTTGAAACACTCCGCCCTAAATGGGGATGTCTTCATCCAATCAATCCCTCCCCTTATGGGCTCAGGCTAACATGCAGATGAGGAGGCATAAAGTATACGAGCCAGCAAGGATGGAGGACAAGAAGGAAACAAGGCCTTCCTAATCAACAGAATTAGAGTATGTGTGAACTCATAAGGACTGTGGCAGCCTGCACAGGGCCTGCAAAGGTCTGCACTAGATGGCATCCTTGAGCTAAAAGAAGTAGACATGTGTCCCGATCCCTAACCCAGAAAATATGTTCAATTGATAGGCACTTGTTTCTTAATAATAACCAGCACAAATCTTTCCACCAACTTGTAACATGAGAAATTGTTAACCGTCAATAAATTTGCCATTATTGCCATGGCATATCTTCCAGGAGGTACACCACTGTGCATAAAGGGTTTGTGGCTGGCTGGGCTCTTATGTTTCTCTTTTGACAGCCCAAATACAAAAATTGCCTTCCCATAAGCCACTTTACCAATCCACTATTAGTCTGTCTCCTCTCCCTCCTTCTTCATACTTTCTGCTCACTCTTGTACATAGATGAATTTTGTTTTAGCACATGCAACTGTATGTTCTTACAAATAGAATCTAAGCTCAATGTGTACAAAGGAAACATTCAAATTTCCTGTTTGGGAGCAGAATTTCGCAGTATTTTATAATGGGACCCATTATTTACTGAATAAAGTTCTACGATTGGCAACTACAGTAATGATACAGGAACTTATTGTTCTTACACAGTATGTTACATGAACCAAGTCACCTGTACATCCTCTAAACTTTCACTTACATTTAAGAAAGTTAGAACCAATAAATTTATCTTCAAACAATGTTAGAAGAACCATCATGCACACAAATGGAACATCAGCTGTCCAGTATCCTGAGTCTCTCCATAATATTGACCCTTTACCATCACCTCAGAGTTATTCATAAATTGCTAATCAATCCTCTTCTGGTGTCAAACATATTGCTGCTGCCCCATGTTTCCTTCCTCTTTTGGGTAGTCAGGCCCATCAGTCACCCAGCTTGCCTGAGGGAGGGAAGCTTATCTTACTGGGGTTCTCTGACGAGCGCAGTGCAGGATCTCTGTCAGTAGTGAGTGCACAGACAATGAGCATACTTGGAAATATTTTTGGAGAACTGTTTTATTTTATTGGGGGAAGGAAGTATTTATGCCCCTGGGGAGGGTCTCTGGGGAAAGGTTCATATGGCCATGTACATTGATCATGGCAGAGGTGTTAGAAGATACTTCATCTTTATACTAAGTAGCTTGTAGAGTTGGAGAGAGAGAGAGAGAGAGAGTGTGTGTGTGTGTGTGTGTGTGTGTGTGTGTGTGTGTGTGTGTGTGTGTGTTATAAGGTCAAACAATAAATGAAGCCTGATAACTGTCATGATAATAAATTCTTACTAGGTTTGAGGTTAGGGAGCTGGATTTATGACTCCAGGCTGGAAAGGGGAAGGTAGCCAACTCCTGGCATCCTCATGTTTGAGGGAACCTGGGTTGAAGCTCCCCCAACCCTTTCTTTGTATCCTGGGTCATTACAGTCCCACAGCTGCTAATTTATCTCTTAGTCTAGAACATTGTCTTCTATTAAATTTTTAGCTGCAATCACATACTTTTTTGTCCCCTGGAATGGATTGTTTTGTTTCCCATGATACATGCTATTATATTTTTAATACTTAACTTGTTCTTAAATATGCATTTTATGGGAAGAGAGGAAGGAGAGGGCCTGTGATCAGGATGTAAAGTGAATAAAAAATTATTGGAAAAAAAAGTATACTTTTTAAATAAAACATTTGATGTAACATTCAAATATATATTGCAAATATATATCTATATGGAGAATTAGAATGAAATATATAATACATAATATATAAATAATATACAATATTTCATTCAAATTCATTCAAATATATGTAGTTTATGTATGTGTGTGTATGTATGTACATTCATCATGCAGTTGTAATACTCGACTTTTCAAAATTGTCTCTTGAAAAACTTCATTTCAGATCATCTACCCTACTCAGAGCAACTATACTCAGGTTTAAAGGGGATTTATCTTCATGGCTGACAATGCAGTTTCAAGACAAATCTTAAAGGAGCCTGACAGCAGCTGTGAAATCCTGGAATTTCTCCCCTCGCCTCTATGACACCTTGATAAGGCAATTATAGCATAATTACCTTAACAAGTGGCATTACAGGAAATTATTGTCATTCTCCTGTTAAAATAACACATAATCATCGGCAAGTGAATTCTAGAATCCCCAATCAGCATCTCATTACCTGCAGTTGGCTCCAAAAGGAGCGCAATTGGTGGGCAATAACCGACAAGGTATCTGAAGGGAAGAAGATGAAAAGAGGACTGTTTGGGAAATCAACAGGAAGACAAATGAGTTAACCCCCAATGATCAACTTTGCGGTGCACCGGCAATGTTGCCTGGTCGCCAGTGAGCCCTGCAAACCTGGCAGCTTCTTTGTTTTCCGTAAATATGTTTGCATCCCTTTCCTGCCATCTTGATTTTTTTCCAAGACAGGCACCTTCTTCTACAAAGCAGTAAATTATGCGGCTAGACTACATAAATGACACCATTTTCAACTGCATGTCACTTCAATAAAAACATTTATTTAAGCCATTCACTTCTTGATATGATAATTTGCTTCTGAATGCAGTTTGGTTGTAGCAACAGAAACAGGAAAATAAAACTTTAAAAGCCATTCCATACTGCATAAGGCCTGACTTTTTCTCAAGGATCTTAGGTAGTAAGATTAACAGAAACAAGGGGCCAAAGTTAGAAGAATTCTCCCCCTCCCCTCTCTCTTTCTCTCATGTGTGTGTCTTGTATGCTTTTGTGTGTGTTTATGTATTTGTGCATGTGCTTGTGTCTGATGAATGTTTGTACATGTAGAGGCCAGAGGTCAACAACAGTAAATGTCTTTCACTGTTGTCCAAGATTTTTGTTGTTGTTGTTGTTGTTGCTTCCAGAAAGTGTATCTGCAGATCTTTTGCTAATTATCTAGACTGGACAAGAACCTTCTGTGCCCACCTCCTTAATGCTGGGATCTCAGGTCACACTCTGGCCTAAGAGATCTAAACTCAGGTCCACACGCTTGTTCAAGTGTCATTAATGTATTCTGCTGGTAGAGACATCTCCACAGGCCATAACTTTTTTTGTTTCTTGTCTGGTTATATATATATGAAAAATGAGAAGTCATGCACACCTCCACCAGGCCGCCACATAGAACCTCTGCTGCCCGAGCATCTGTAGAACAAGACACCTATACCAAAATCTTAGAGTTACTCATAAATTGCTAGTTATCCTCTCACTGAGTGTCCAGATAACTTCAGTTCCATAGTTTTGAAATATAGTGTGCAGATAAAGAGAAAATAAAAAACACCCCAGCAAGTACCTACTGTAGGGCTGTGAAATAAGGTGGTCCTTTCTCTAAGAATTCAACAGGAAGCCTAGATTAAATATCTGTCTGAGTTACATTTTTGCAAAGAAAGTGAACAAAATAAATATTGGTGTGTGTGTTATTTTGTGTATTGAGAAGAAAAAGGAAAAAATAAAGAAGTACAGGAGTAAAGAAGGTATGTAACCCCCCTGAGTTTATTGGGGTTACCATACAACTTGGGACTAGCATCTTACAGGGCAGCTAATATGTCCCAAGAGAAATACATAATATCTGAAAGCTCACATCTTCAGTGGGTCTCCTTCCTTTTTATTCAGAATACTCAAAATTGATTTCTTCTATTGGTTTAAGGCAGCAAAGCATTTGATACCTTTTATGTGTCTGTCATCGAAGCTTTTTAAGTCTATACTAAGATAAGAAAAAGAAAAAAGCTGACTTTATATGAATTCCTGCCACAAATAAAATTAATTATTTGTCAGTAATTATTTATATTAGTTAATTGCCATTTAAGAATGATGATGATCAAATGAAGCTTCTAAAAAGATTTGTATAATGTAGAGAAATATAGAGAAAAGGGACACCCACTCTGATTAAAGAAATGTTTGTATATTATGTTTCATTTTTCTTAGTAATGCCACAATTTTATTTGTGTTGTTTTATATTCCAAACACTAGAGAACTTTAAATAAAGTTTTGACCAACAAATAGGAACTCATGTGGAAGTCTCAGATATAGTTCCCATTTTCACAGAAATACTCATAAATTAAAACCTATAAAATGCAATATCAACTCATATGTTCTGAAAGTATGAGAAGCATCAAGTCGTTTAGGGGTATGAAGAAAATCACACTGCCACTTTGATTTTAATGAGAAGCTTTAAAATTGTGAATTGTGGTTCCTTATTGGGTTACCATTTCCTGGGAGACATAAGCAAACGTCTACACACCCCAGACATATCAACAACAGATCAAAGGAATTATTTCTTCCAAGTCCAGCTTAGTGAATCTCTGAGTTTATTGGGGTTACTGGCAGGAGCAAGGTTGAGAAATCTCTTACAAGAACATGTGTGGGGGTTACTTAGAAGAGTATGAATGTCCCACTAACAACTGCATCACCAAAAAAAAAAATAGAATGAGAAATGACATATGCCATCTTTTTATTCATCACTTCTCTCTGCTGCGTGCCTTTTTTAGAAATTGTTCTGACAGTTCACCACATTCAGCATTCTATATCATCCTTTCTTCTTATTATTTATGATAGTTCACAAAAGTGCAACTTCATGTCTTTCCTGTGCTGGCCTTAATATCTTTGTATTGTGTCATCAGTCCCTGCAATCCAGTACATATTTCTGTCTTCCTAACTTTTTTAATCCATCAAGCATCTGTCGCATTTGCTAAGTCCCTGTTATTACTGAAACAGTTTGGGTAGTAGGGATGAAGAAGGCTACAAATATTCAAAGCAAACTTGGCTCATGCACTTCAATGATGACAACAGAAATGCTGAGTAAAGATTGAGAGGTAAGCTTTGAAAGTTATAGTTTTTTTTTTTTGAAAAAAAAGAGTTATAGATTTTAAAAATTAATTTAATTTTTAAAAATTATTCAGTTTACATCCTACTTACTGCCCCTCCCAGTCACCTCCTCCCACAATTCTTACCCTATCCCTCCCCTCTCCTTCTCCTCTGAGTGGGTGGGGCCCCCCTGCAGAGTCTTGAAGTGAACTTTCTTTTAGAAATTATCTTTCCTTTGCGGCTATCTGAAGTGGAAGGTTTTGGATATATCAGATGATATAGACTTATTTAGTGTTTTACTAAGACAAACTTCCATGATGTTTTGCTGAGATAAGACCTGTGGGAGGACACATGGCGTCTGTCGGGAGTATAAACAGGACCCAAGGGATAGTGACGGTGCGCTTACATCACTAGCTTTACAAACTTTTGTTGGTCCTGTATCTTGGTCTTCGCTGATCTTTGCTTCATTGAGACAGCCATGGCAGAGGACTCCTCTTGGCATCCTAGCTGGTCCTGGGTGCTCCCGTTGACTCATGATGATTTGGCAAAGGGATGGTGGGATCCTGTCACCACAGTATATTTGTGTTTGGTATCTCATTGTTGAACTAGACTGCTGTGATCCTGACAACAGAGATTAGAATCACCCTCAAGAAACTACTTCTAAAAATGTCTACAGGGGTCAAAACATTTGAGAACTCTTATTAAAAGTAGGTTCTAAAAAAAAAAAAAAAAAAAAAAAAAAAAAAAAAAAAACTAAGCCTAAAGGTATCCTCATCCTTCCTTTATTATCTATATTATAGAACTACGTTCTATAGAAGGAAGGGAAAATACAAGATATACAAATCAAAATGAACACAACTTGGACAATCATTGTTTGGGCTTTATAAATGGATGAATAATAGTTCTCTAAAAATTCTGGAGAATGTTAAGGGCGCAAAAATATTTATCTGAAATATAATTCAATCTACACATACAATTTAATATAAAGGACATGTGGAGTCTTCTCACATTTCTGTATCCAAATCTATGTGAGGAGTTTTGGACTAAAGGCACGAATTTCAAAATTATATTCATGCAAAATGGGTACTGACTTCACTGGGATGAATAAGGCCTTTCTGAGAAGAAAGGTAGTAGGAAACTTTCAGTCAGCAATAAAGAATGAGAAGAGGTCCAGGTCTGAATGAATGTTGTAGAGAGATCAAAACAAACTATCATGGAGAGCTGGGTATAGAACTAAATCATCAGGAAGATTGTTTTGACTATGAAAGTACAAATATGAAGGAGAGCAATGTTTAAGAAGAGGGGGACAAAATAGGAGCAAATGCAAGGAAAGTAAAATAAACATTATCTAAATGCCTAACTCAAGGTACTGTCTGGTTTTGTGAGTCAACTTGACAAGCACTGGAGTTATAGAGAAAGGAGTCTGTCTTGCAGAAATGCCTCCATGGGATACAGCTATAAGCTTAATCAGTGATCAAGGAGGGAGGGCCTAGCCTATTGTGGGTGGTGCCATGCCTGAGCTAGTAGTCTTGGATTCTATAACAAAACAAGCTAAACAAGCCAGGGGAAGCAAACCAGTAAGCGCATTCTTTCATGGCCTCTGCATCAGCTTCTACCCCCAAGTTCCTGCCCTGTGTGAGTTCCTGTCCTGACTTCTTTGGGGGATGAACAGCAATGTGAAAGTGTAAGCTGAATAAATCTTTTCCTCCCTGACTTGCTTCTCAGCCCTGATGCTTTGTGCAGGAATAGAAAACTTAACTAGGATACCCACTAAACACTTCCTTAAAAAAAAAGTTGACTATGATTGAAAATCTATGCTTACTACAAAATAATGTAGTAATCTCAGACAATAACTACTTAAGGGTGGGCCAGCAAGATGGCTCTTTGGGTAAAGTGTGTGCCACCAAATCTGACCTTGAGTTAAGTCCCTAGGACCCACATAGTGGAGAAAACTAACTCACAAAACTTGTCCTTTGATACACTATGTCATTCACACACATATATGTGCCTTTGAGGCACCAATATAACACACATGCAATATGTGTGTGTATAAGTATATATATTGAATAATATTTATCTCCTTCCACATAATTGAAACTCCATACTTATAGATAAATACTCATTCTTTTTCACAAGGCTGTGAACTTACTGTGTCAGCGTTTTCAAGTCATCTTTTTAAATTTAATAATAATATTCAATTTCTCACACCCATGTTAATTTCTTATTTATTTTCTAATTTTGTTACTCCATCATTCTTTACTTCTTAGTAAGAAAAATAGGGAGAAAAGAAACACTCTGAGCTATGAATTTATATGTTAGAATAGCTGTAGAGAAAAATATTACTGACAAATTTTACACTGTTGTTCTGCACTGTCTTAATGGCTCATAGTACGTCCTATTCCATGAGCTCATTTGATAAATCAATTTTCCATAGATTTTACATCTTTTTCCTCATCTACATGTGCTTAGAAGTAATACTTCATTGAGCATGTTATTAGGTGCAACCAAATAAGCCAAGAAATTCAGTCAGTTCTTTTTGTGTTCCTGATTTCTCATCCATCTAAGTAATTAAAAATGTGATTTTTTTCTGTTTTTCTATTTCAGCAGTCGTGACATCAGGATTAGAATAATCCCACCAGGCAAACTCAAATTTTTTTTTTTGCTTTTAAATGATCTTTGGCATATGAAAACTGAAATTTCTTACATTTGAAAAAAATAATCAATTACATCAATATTCAAGAAAAATTCCTCATATTGTGGTAACCTCCAGTCATAAAGTTATTTTTTGTTACTTCATAACTGTAATTTTGCTACTGTTATGAATCATAATGTAAATATCTGACACGTGACCCTATTAACCCCAAAGGCGTCGAGACCCTTAGGGTGATAACTACTCACTATCCTAGGGCCTTGCTTTTGCTTACTCAGACTTGCTTTTCAGAAAAGGGTCTGCACTTCTCATTAAAAAATCAGCATATGTTTTCACACCAAGGTCTGCTGCTTACTGCAGAGCCCAATATAAGACATAAGACAGCAGTGTGTGTGTGTGTGTGTGTGTGTGTGTGTGTGTGTATCTACACATATAGGTATATATATGTATACATGTTACAATGAGAGTCTTTTGAAAAGGTACATGAAATTATCCTAAACTACAGATTTGTTAAAGGGCATACTAAAGCTTATATTTCAGAATTTCTGAAGTTGTCACTATAGTATAAGTTCTTTGGAAAGACATGAATAACTGAAGCACGTTATTAGACCATTGTTATCTATGATGAGCCGATATTTACCACATGATTATTTATACCTTTGCTAATAACATGGGAACTAATAACAACCTTTGTGTGGGTAGAATAGTTGCACTAGGTCACCTTGAAGATTATACAGCTAGGTAGCCTCCAGCAGGTGTTTGCATCATTAGATCTGTACCATTTTTACTTATGTCTGCTACGTTTCATAAAAGACTGGTAATTAGAGAAGACAGCATGAAAGTTCTGAAGAATATCATAAAATGATAATCACAGGGTTGGTGATCATACCATTAAAGTGCTAAACCTCTAGTTTCATGATGTAATAAATAAATATGTGAACTATCTTGTAAAAAAATAGACATAGACATTATAGACAAAAATAAAGGACATTATATTGCTAGCTTGAAAATTGGGTTGCTCCTATTTATCAGTATAAAACCATTATAATTTAGAATTTGTGCATCTAGAATATGTTAGAAAAACATTTGTGGGGTTGATTTTTACATAATCAACTGTCATTTTCCATATAGAGTTTAGTTTTGTCCTTTCTTTGTTAAATATAGGTCTGAGATACACTTTTTTGGAGAATAGCATTAGAAGAATACAGCTTGCTGCAAATAAGATGTATTCATTTACATTTCAGATTTAACTTCTGCCAATATGTTGCCAGAGTATGTTTCTGTGGTTTCAAAGAAGGGATTTGCTTTTACCTACATTTATATGACTGGGTGTATGTATATGTGTACATAGATCGTAGTTTTGTTTTATTTTATTTCAGTCTTTAAAAATTTAATGCATCAAATTTTGGAAGTCTAGAACACCATACCAGATATTATCATATAAAATAACATCTAAAATTTGTGAGTAGCACTTTCATTCGCATAATAATATGACTTAGAATGAGACTAGACTGTACTGCCCAGGACAAAGCAGACTACACATTATTACAACTAAAGAAGTCAATGCATAGATTTATCTGTATTATCAACTTCAAAGACATTCTAAAAATCAATTATCTCTTCTTGCAACAATTCCTTCCCTCATCTTGTCTGTGCAAGACACTGACTACAATAGACTTAAACTACTTCTTTATGTCTTTCACATTGCAGTGGTACTTCATGCTCCTCTTGGAATGGTTAAGTCTACTCACTAATTTTTTTAAATAGAAAATTAAGACTACTCTCTATATTTACCACACTGTGTTGATATAGGCCTTGATGATAGGCAGCTTGCATTTGTCAATGTACCTTGATTAAACTGAACAAATTAATACTAGACAATCTTTGTTTTCATGTTAACAATTGGATACATTGAACAGTGAGAAGAAAAATCTTATCAAAATCTCCATGTTATCAGAACATACTGAAACACATCTATGACGCCAGCACTCAGAAAGCTATGGAAGGAAGGCCATGAGTTCAAGCTAACCTGGGATACATAATGAGATTCTTTTTCTAAAACAAAACAAAATCCATGTGCTTTTCACATTAAATATTAGAGAAACATTTAAAATTTTAAATGTCAGGAATATAAAGGAAAATGTCTTTGACTTTAATTCCATCCCCAGAACCCATAGTGGAAAGAAAGAATTGGACTCCTGAAATTGATCTTCTAACCTCCATATAGGTAATGTATCATGCATGTCCCAGTATTTTCACATGTGCACACGCATGAGCACAGACACAAGCATATACTTATATAAACACATACACACACAATAATGATAATAATAAATTTAAACATCAATCTTACACATTTTCCCCAAAGATTCTAGAAAACTTTTAAGTAGTACTTTTTGCCTGAGCAGGTCATGTGTGGGGGGAGCACACAGAAGAGTAGAGCAGCTTGTATCACACTGGTCAGGAAGCAGAGAGAGAGGATGCCTGTGCTGGGAGCCTGGCTCAGTTTCCTTCTATGAATCTCATAGATACCCAATCATGGGTGCTGGAAGATGTACTTAGGGTGGTTTTTCATCTCTAGTTAACCTGAGAAGAGCTGATTGTATTTTAGGAGTTTATTAACCCAATGATGTTGGCAGTCAAGAACAACTGTAGGAGGCATTTGAGGGAGAAAAGAGAAGGGGATGATATAAGTATATTTAATTTTTTAAAGGTAATAATATAAATGCTTATTATAATATGAATATTTTTTTAAAAAATCAAAAGAAGATTAAAATAGATATCTGTTGTGAAATTTTCAAAAAACAAAACACATGGATGCCAGAACCTTGAATCACAACACTAACTCAATCACGTTTTTATTAAAATATTTTTGATAGGTTTTCTCATTACAAATTATATTGTTTGCTTGGTTGGATGTTTCCTTCAATGTTTGTCAATTAGCCTGTGCACATCTTTGATGTAAAATGTGTGAACAGCTCCTTTAAGGGGAGAATGATTTTCAGTACGGGGCCTTTCATTCTGTTTTTGTCTATACATTTTAGGGTTAGTTTCACCCCCATGCTCCCCCTTCACTCCAGGAAGACACTGTCCCCATTACCTTCATATAGACCTAGTGAAATGTATTGAAACAGTAGCAGGAGCTGTCATGTTTGTTGTTCCCAATGGATGCTTGCTCCTATGTCCATACTGTTTTCAGAATCCCACCAGAGGACCAGAGTTGAGCACTGCATCCTGCATCTCATTCAGAACGTTTGGATGCTGAATGGGCCACAAGATGGATCAATTTATAACCCCTACGCCCAAAATACTCTCCCTTCTGAAATGAAAGAGACAATGGTTACATATACATTCAGCTTGGGGTATCTATTGTGTATATAGATTTTTAGAAAAAACCAATGAGACAATCAGGCTTAATCTATAAACAGTAAATGACTTTTGCATTCTTTTTTTTGTGTGTGTTTTGTTAGTGGTATTTTGGTCCATCAAGAAAGAATATTTATCCAAAACATACATTGTGGGAAACTGGATTCCTCACAGTACCTATTCATCGCTGCCACAATTAATCTAATGCAGCTTTCTGTTCAATGAAAGGGAGAGAATAAAATGACCTACTTTAAAAAATTAAAGGTATATTTATCCCACAACGTAAGAAGGAGGAAATGAAATAGAGAGAGGTGGAGGCCAACAAAAATGAATGAATGAATGAATGAATGAACAAATATTAGACAAACCATTGCAAGAAAGAAAACACCTTCATATCCGAATGTCTGAATTTCCATTTCTACATATTAAAGCATAAGAGGGTTAGTGATCTAGTCAGTTAGCAGGGTACTTGCCTAACATATTAGAAGATCTGACTTCAACTTCTATACCACATAAACTCAGCATGGTAGCATGTGTCTAGTCACAGCATTCAAAAGATTGTGGCAAATAAATCAGAAGGTTAAAATCAACCTAAGTTGCAATTGAGCCTAACTTGGATTACATGAGACCCTATTAAATAAATAAATAAATAAATAAATAAATAAATAAAAAGAATTTCTGAGTTTGAGGCCAGCCTGGGTTACAGAGTGAGTTCCAGGACAACCAGGGCGATCCAGAAAAAAACCCTGTTTAAGAAGAAAAAAAAAAAAAGTACAGTTGGCTGCAGCTGATAGAACTATGTCCCACAAGACAGTAGTAACTAGTCTAGTTGTCTTATAAAATAATAGTGCTATCTTGAGTCTAAGCACAAGTCTTAAATTCCAATAGAAAGCCACATCCTGTGAATCTCCTGAACTGAGCCACCCTGCAACTTTCAACAAACACAGAACAAACCCTTCCGTGCAAACACAGCAGTTTCTATGAGGGTTGGGAGATAACTCAGCTTTTCACATGAGCTTCTTAAGAATCAAACCTCTGTGAACTGTTCCCCACTTTGATCCCCTTACAGTTTAATGCATTCAGACAACTGTGCCTGCTCAATAATGCTCCTTAACTTGCTGACAGCCGTGTTCTAAGACCCTCAGTTACATTCGCACCGCCGATTTCTCCCACTTTTGATAGGCATATAATCATCCTCACAAATGCAGAGGAAGGGCCAACACATACACATATGCATGCTAAGCACTTTGAATGGGTTCTCTTACGTATCTCTCACAGTTTAAGAACAAGTAAGCAAATTGTTATGATCGCTTGGCAGGCAAATGGAAGTTGTGGAGGTGATTCTTTAGTTGACCTAATGAAAAT
The DNA here is from genome assembly GCA_019843815.1 of Montemys delectorum. Taxonomy (NCBI): domain Eukaryota; kingdom Metazoa; phylum Chordata; class Mammalia; order Rodentia; family Muridae; genus Montemys; species Montemys delectorum. The sequence continues at coordinate 19,650 of JADRCD010232501.1, forward strand.
TGTAAAATTTTAATTTTAGCATCAAGAATAACAATTTCAAGGGGGGGTGGTTGAAGGAGCCAGTTATTAAATTTGTCTTTTCAATTTTCCACAGATGAGAAGGAAAAACTGTGAAGAATCCTTGTTTGCCCTCTTCAGGCTTAGGTGAGTGACTTATTCTTAATGGTGAAGCATTGTAATTATAGACTTGCCCCACAGCTGCTTCTGTAGCCCTAGACTCTGCAGTCTCCATCTTTACCAGTCTTCTCAGCTGGATTTAGAAGAATACTTAACATGGTTTTTCCCCACAAATTTGGATATTTCAAAATGATGTCAAGTTAAATTTAGTACTACACTGAAGAACCACTAATATTTTTATATAATTGTTTGTGTATAGCAAGAAAGTCATACTTTGTATTTAGGGAATTGTTCTGCTAAGACTATTATTAATCTTAAAGGAAATCCAGTTTTTCACTTATAATTGTCAGTTGTCTTATCTTTGGTCAGTTTTAGTTATACAAACATTATCTCTGCCTACTATGGTGGCCAAGCAGATGTCACAAAAGAACACGAGGCTGCTTTTCTCTTATATACAGTACATCATACTGGTACATTCTCATGTGATGTTTGAGCTCACCTAGAAGCTTAGATGCACACACACACACACACACACACACACACACACACACACAGACAATCTTGCCAATTTCATATTTGCAGCTCACATACAGGAGCTAGGAGCAGTCCTTTTCTAAAGCCTGAACAAGAACTCTTCAGTTCTACATGTCGTGGTGTTTTGAGCTCTAACAGTTTGTGAGGTGGGAGCCCTGAAAGCAAGGAGCAGGGCTCGGGAATGTTCTCTCGCCTACCCACATGGGACTCTGGACAGCTGCCCTACAATAAGAAGGCAAATCTGTAGCCTTCTGCAAAACTTCTCATCATGTTTCAGACCTCCAAGAAAATCTATCGCCACCTGTTTCCTGACCCAGGGATTACTGATAAGAATATCAGGGCTCTTTGAGTTTGTTTATGTAGTGAATTACGTTGATGGATTTCCGTATATTGAACCATCCCTGCATCCCTGGGATGAAGCCTATTTTGTGCCCCAGTGTGGGGGAATGCCAGGGCCAATGGGTGGGAGAGGGTGGGGGGACAGGCATTGGGAGGGGGGAGGCAGAAGGGGTTTGTTCTTGTGTTTGTTTGTTTGTTTGTTTGTTTTGGAGGGGAAAATGGGAGAGGGAAAGTGTACATGTGAATGAAGAAAATACCTAATAATAAAAAAAAAAAAAAAAAAAAAAGAATATCAGGGCTGAAGACCTGGCTCAAGTTAACAGCACCTTGCATAGAACTTGCATAGAACTTGGATACCAAGTCCCAGAACCTACATGATGGTTGACACTATCCATAGTTTGCTTCAGGAAATCAATCTGATCTCCTCTTCTGGGAACCAGATATGCATGAGGTCAACATACATACATACATACATACATATATACATACATGCAAAATATTCGTACACATAAAACTAAATAAATCAATTTCATTAAGAAGGAATACTCACATTCTTCTTGCATGGTTAAAAGGAATAACCCACAGAGAAGTTCATACTACTTGCAGTTCTGTTCTAAGCCCACAGCTGGCCCCAGACTGTATCACTTACTACATGGAGGCACAGTCTCCTCAAGGGACACCAGCTTTATGCCATTGTTACACTGAAGCTCAGCTGGTCCCAACACTCACTCACCAATATTGCTTAGCATCTTGAATGTGTTCTTCGATAAGTCCTAATATGTTACAACAACCTTATCTTACGTCTTGAACAAACTGAGAACCAAAGGAATAAACAGAGCAATTTTTCTATGGGTGCAGAATGGGTTTTAACAGTAGCTATATATGATTACCTTGGTACTTAACTGGACACTGCTAACATTTCTCTCTGATGACTGGCATGACCACCAGGGCTGGCACTTGTGGCAACTGAAGTGAAATTTCTAAGATGGAGGACCCAAAGTATATTTTTACTTCTTTGCAGAACCAAAAGAAAAGAGACCAAAGCTAGGGGATTTCCTACCCTCTGGTCTTATGCTTTTCCAATTAATGTGTCAGACTCTTCTCCATGCTTTAAATAAGCTAGTCAAAGTCATAGATCTAGTAATGTACTGATTTCAAGCTTGTTAAAGGAAAGAAACCTATGACAGGAGGAAGACGTCTATGACAGCTGCTTATCCCTGGAGGAAGCACCAATATGAAAGAGGTTAAATCAACAAGCTATAATTTGTTTTCAGAATTGTAGTTTACAAAGTTTGGTCATACCTAGACTCTAAAAGTTTGGTTGAGCTAGCTGTTAGTTCTTCCTCTTGTCTCATCTGGGAAAGTCAAGCACATGAGTCATCTGATGAGTTACCTGACAGCTCTGATAGGACTCACAACCACCCTGGTGGATGACACCAGCCCATGCCATTCCCCAAAGACCGTCTCCCCCGGAGGTCAGCTCCAATGCCATATGACAACTTATCACAGTAAGAAGATGGGAGCAGGTGGTCAGAACCCGTTCAGCCTGTCACATATGCAGCATTGTATTTGTCAAAGGAAGTCACGAGGCCTGCTGAGACTCAAAAATGTGAGATAGTAGATGCTACACGTGCATTGGAAGATCAGCCACATGGAGGCTTGCATACAGTTGTGGGAGGGCTTTGTGTCCTTCGCTTGTGGTGTAACATAAGAGTGCTCCCAACAATCTAAAAATGGGGGTTAGGATTGACAAAGCATGCATGTTATATATTACCATGGCCTCTTAATAATTCAATATGTATTTTTATTGAATATTTTATTTATTTATGTTTCAAATGTTATCGCTTCCGGGTTTCCCCTCTTGAAAACCCCTATCCTATCTCCCCTCCCCATGCTTCTATGAGGGTACTCCCTCACCATCCCACCCAGTCCTGCCTTCCTACCCTGGCATTCCCCGGGTCCATCAAGTCTTCACAGGGCCAAGGGCCTCTCCTCCCATTGATGTCTGACAAAACCATCCTCTGCTACATATGTAACTGGAGCCATGGGTCGCTCCATGTGTACTCTGGTTGGTGGTTTAGTCCCTGGGTACTCTGGGAGGTATGGTTGGTTGATGGCTGCAAGCATCTGCCTCTCTATTTGTGACGCTCTGGCAGAGCCTCTCAGGAGACAACTATATTAGGCTCCTGTCAGCAAGCACATCTTGCCATCCATAATAGTGTCTGGGGTTGGTGTCTTCATGTGGGATGGGTCCCCAGGTGGGGCAGGCTCTGGATGGCCTTTCCTTCAGTCTCTGCTCTATACTTTGTCTCTGTATTTCCAAGCGATTTTCTAAGTGTATCTTTGTAAGCCAGGCACAGTGTTCAAAGCTTTGCTAAAAGATGATGTATCATAATCCTATTAATACTGAAATTATCAATAATGCAAATTTCTGCTATTTTGCTGAAAAAAAAATTGTCTCCCAAATCTTGAAGGCCTGTGAAAGCAAATGCAGATGTATCTTTGGGTTATAATGGAAAAGGCACATTATTAAGATAGCTCATGATCTGACAGCATGGTGCAAAACTCGGAATGTTAATTTTCTCATTACTTTCATGCAATGTTCCTAATGTGTACCATACTTGTTCCTGCCTGACTCCTGGTATTCTATATAAAGTATGTTGGTGATAATTCGACTTATGTGTTTCAAAAAGATCCTAATGGCACTCAGGAGATAATATGTGTCCACAACGACATGACACTATATTTGCCCTTGGGAGAAATGTGAAATCTGTGGCCACTTAAATAAAAGAGAAAAGCAATGGTCTACATTCACAAAGGAGGTTATGCGGGTATTGGGCAGAATTTGAACTTGTTTCACCATTGGCTGGTGAGCACTCCAGTTCTCCAAGCACATTTTTTTTTTGGTTTCTGTTTGTTTTAATATATAAGAAGCAAAGGTAGTCAATATAGCCCAAAAGTAATTATTTCTTCTCTCTAGGAATCAATGGTTACACTATCAGGTCTAATCCCAAGTAAGCCAATGGCGCCATTTCTTTTCCAGGTACTAAAGCATAAAGAGACTGGTAAAGTGATCCGCTATGTCTACTGTAAGGTTGAGATCTTGGTGATAGGCAGATGATCAAGAATCAACAGTGGAAAAAGAAAAAAAAATAAAACCTCAGTGGTAAGTTATAACAAAAGCCGAGCTGGCTTTACCAATAACTTCCATGTCTGCTTAAAGTATTAAGACTTGATCTTGGTAGCTCACAGCTAAACACAGTGTACAAAGATGGAAGCAATCAATTTTACCTGAGATTCATAGCAGGGGCAAGGATCAAAGATTGGTTTACATAACAAGATAGGAATGTCGTAGGTGTTAGTTATTGATCTGAATGCTGTCAAGCATAGTTGAAACTAACAATACATTTTTGTATTGAGTATCCACATACAAACAAAAAACTTGAATTTCATTGGATATTCATTATCATTCTAGAGATGTATAAGGAGGAAAAATAAAGAAATTATATGAACAAATCTGGCATAGGTAACTTTTATCATTAGGAAGAGAAAAAAAATTATTTTATTTGAATAAATATGTTGGTTTGTGATTGTAATTAAATGAGTTAACTGTTTTGCAAATAAAAAGTATTTAGTTTATTTTCAGTAAGAGTGCTGAGAGTAGCTACAAGCAGTTGTAAGAGATTTTCTGCTAACATGGAAATAAGAGACTATAATTGAAAAGCCTGATGAAAGGTAGAGCCTATTTTTTTTTCCTAGAATTACTGAATAGTATCTTGAAAGCCTCTAGGAATTCTCTAACAACTTGTTAGAGAAAAGTATATTTATGTTTTATTCCTCTATTTTAAATTATTCATTCTTGCAAAGCATGCTTTTATTTCAGTTCATTAATTTTTGGAATCTATAGGTTTGTAGAATTCAATTTCTTTAATCATGCGTGTAAAATTAATTATTAGAATTTTTGTTTTGCTGATTTCAGCAAGTGCGTGGAACCACACAACATAGCCTTCAGCAAAAATATGTAATGCCTAGCAGAAAGAGGAAATGTGATTCTTGCTTTTTTTTACCTCAAAATGAACTTGCTGGTAACAATAATTTATATTCAAATCATTATAGAAAAATGTATCAATTTGTGCGCATGAGCATGTGTGCATGAGAACGTGAGAGAGAGGGGGAGAGACAGAGAGAGTTGTATGTATTTGGTATGCATACAGATGAAGCCAGAGGAGCAAGTTGAGTTTCTTGCTCTATCACTATCTAATTCATTCTTGGAGACAAAGGTCTTTCTTAACTTGGAGCACAGTTGGGGTCTAGAAAACCTCACCAATCCTTTTACCTCCATCCCCCAGCAAAATTGGAGTTATTAGTACATGTGTAGCCATGCTCAGTGTGGGTGGACTTGTGGATTAAGTTTCTGCTATGGTTTAGATGTGTTGACACCTCTCACTGAAGGGTCCTGAAGGTTTGCCCCACAGTATTGATATTTGGTATGATACCTGTTAAGTAATGGGCCCAGGGACAGGAACCTAGACTGCTGGAAGGATGTTCTTAGAGTAAGTGATACAACACAAATCTGTGTTCCTGATGTTGTCACTGCTACCTTTCTCTTGCAAACACATGTATGGTTGCTACACACATTATGAGATGATGTAGCCATAGGTTGTCTCTTCCAGAATGTCTGTGCTGTGCCATCTGAAATTCCATCCTCCAAAACTCTGTAAGCTAAATATACATCATAAGTTTCTGTATCTAGTACTTTGTTCATGAAAGAGAAATCTGGCATCATGAAATGTGCTATAGTCATCATGAAGAAAAGTGCTCTCTTTACTGTAACCCAACTCTTTATCTTATAAACTAACCCACCACTCTAATTACAAAAATATTACATCCTAATGTTAAACAAGATCAACCTATTCTCTTTTAAAGATTTGGTTTTCTAATTATGTAAGTGTATGCATGTCTGTGCAGAGGTATTTGCAACCATGAGTGATATGGTCACAGAGCCCAGAAGTATCCATTGGCCCTTCTGGAGCTCAAGTTATAGGTAGCTGTGAGTCATCTGAGTTGGAGTGTAATAACTCAACTCATGTACTCTGAAAGAGCAAAATGTGTTTAATCTTAACTGCTAAGCCATGTCTCTAGCCCCTACATATGTTTTAGATTCTAGTAATCTTAACTGTACACAAAACATTCTCAATAAGTGGACAAGGTACTAGATAAATAAAAGCATTATCATCTACATTTAACATTATTCACACTTTCTTTAAATTGCCTTATATAATTTTCTGTATGAAATGTGTTTAATTGTCACCATGCTGTAATAGATAGGAAACACCTGTTGAATACTCAAGAAAGCGTTGGAAACAAACATTTGCAGCCCTTTTGACAGCATTGTCTCCTATTACAAATGACACCAACCAGTAAATTGCTCTCAGGTGAGAATTTAGAAGAACAGGTAATATCCATGTCATTTTCTCATTTCCTGCACTACTTTGAATGTTTTTTTTATTTATTTCATATTTGTGTACCAGATTGCACTGAGGTAACAACTATACAAAATATGTGAACAACTAAAATTGTTAATAAAGTGGTTATTTGCCTGAACTAGACAAGTTTGGAATAATGCAACAAAGTCCAATGCAGTCAACACATGTAACTAAATCATTTGAAACCACTAGGACTTTAAAGCTTACTGGAGTAACAAAGGTGGTATCTATCGGGATATGGACAGAGGAAGGGAAGCTAGAGGAGCCCCACTCCCACTCAAAGACCCCACTCAAATGGGTTTAGGTGAAGGAATGTAGTGCCAAACCCTTTGTAAGGCTTCTTACATACAGATAGAAGAGACTTGGGGAAGAAAACATATTTCTAGAGTCCAACAATCAGTCACAGAAGATAAAGTGGGGTACAAGAGAATGGGTAAGAAGAATTGGCTATGCATTTGGATACTGCTAGCAAGTCATAAAATAGAAGCAGTGTGAGACAAAGAAAAGGAATAAAAACATTCCAAGACGGCATAGATAGATAGATAGATAGATAGATAGATAGATAGATAGATAGATAGATAG
>JADRCD010232502.1:1748-20505 GCA_019843815.1 Montemys delectorum
CTCTCTCTCTCTCTCTCTCTCTCTCTCTCTCTCTCTCCTCTCTCCTCTCTCCTCTCTCCTCTCTCTTTTTCTCTCCCCTTCTCCTCCTCCCGCTCCCACCTCACAAAATAGCTCTCATTTTTTATATCTTTCAAACCCTACAGTTTATGTAGCTGATGTCCTGTTGTAAGGCAAACTTTTTTTTCAGCTGGTGAAACTCAATTCTCTAAGTAACTTTGATCAAAACAATGAAGATTCAGCCAATGTGGCAGGATAAAACAGAACAGTGGCTCACCTGTTTATTTTTATTTTTATTTTTTTATTTTTTTATTTTTGTTTCTCCTTCTTTTCCTCACTCTCCTTCAAAGTCAAATAGCAAAGAGGTTGAAAAACCAAACTGAGCCCTCCTCCTCCCCCAGAGAAACAGAACTCAAATACAACAGCCTCTCCGCCTCTCCGGCCTCTCCACGAATGGGTACAGGCTCTTCCCCTGGGTAGGGTTTGCCAAACTGAATAATGCCTGCACTAACATGGGCCTTCCTGCTACAGCCCAGTTGATGGGCTCCTGTCATCAAATTAGTAAAGCAGATAATGGAGCTGCACTGAACCTTACCGTGTACCCTATATGTGTCCAGGCACCAGGCCCAGGGCTGGGAATGTTGACACATGGTGAGGCTGGCTAGGGACATTTCTAAGCAGTGCTCTCTAAAGGGAGAAACACTTGAGCCTGGCCTACTTCTGGGTTCCCTCCTTAAGGTGTCCCCAACACCCTCAGCCTTCCCTCTGACTTTCTCAACTTTCTCATTTCTGAAAGCATTTGGGCAACCCGAAGCAGGAAATGTCTACAGCCTTTCTCCTTCTCTCCCTCCAAGGCCATCTAGCAGAGCCAAGTGCAGAAGACAGCCAGTGAAGGTCAGGTGGGGTTAATGGTGACAGCCCCCAACCCCCACTCAGTTTAGAAATAAAGAATGGTGTTTTCTAGGATCTGGAGGGAGATAAAGTCTAAGATTGACACAGAATAGAGAATCAAGAAAGGCAAGTACACCCCTAAGCCTAGTGGCAAAACGAATAGTGCCCCCAAACTCTGCCACAGAACCAGAGAACATTAACTTTTCTTTAAAAAAAAGGGGGGGGGGGCTCTTTGCAGATGCAAGTAAGGATACTGAAAAAGACCCATGTGGATGCTGAAAGTGGGCCTGCACCCCATGGAAAGTGTCCTGAGGATCAGTCACCGAGGAGAGGGACACAGAGGGAAGGAGGACAGACTTTGGAGCCCAAAACACCCACAGCCAGCAGAAACTAAGAGGCAAGCCACCAGGCATGGTGACACACACCTGGAGTCCCAGAGGCTCAGAAGGCTAAGGAACATCTGAGCCCACAAGTTCAAGAGCAGCCTTGGCAATATAGGACTGTCCCATCTCTAAATTAATTAATTAATTAATTAAGTATAGTCAAAAGAACTATTTTTCTCTTTGAGCATCTGAAGAAAGTGAGGCCCAGCAACACCTCTGCCTCTGGACATAGAGCCTGCACAGCTGTGAGTGAATCGATGTCTACTGTGTCGGGTGCCTAGTCTGTGACAGTCTATTCCATGGACACAGGAAACAAGCCCTGAGCCCTGTGGGTCACTCATGACATCAACTTTGCAGGCAGTAGGGAGGGAAACTCTGAGTCCTCTAGAAGCAGAACTTTCCACATGCACAGAGGGCTCAGTCTAGTCCCAGAACAGGACTAACCTCTTTCCCCACTGCAAAGTGTCATCCACTTGGTGAGCTAATATCTGGGTCTCATGGGGCTTTCTCGGGCTATAGAACCTCTCAGCCATGCCTGGGTCTAGAGACAGTCTGCTACTGTAGAGCCAATTAGAAGAACAAAAAATGTCCTTACTACTTCCACTGTCTGCCCAGACTCTCGGACAGCCCCAGTTCTACCAATTGTTCCCTGATCCCTGAGCATTGGTAAGTCCCTCCATCTCTGGGTGCCCTGGTTCCCTTCACCCTTTACATGGGGTGGACCATGGGGCTCCAAAATGCCATGTTCTCTGCTCCACCATCCTCCAGCCTTCCTTCTGTGCCCTACAAGCAGCACACTGGTTACAGCCCACTTGGCCTCTGGCTTCAGGACAGTTTGGCCACTTGGGAGGTGCCAGGGGCGAGGACAAGAGTGGCTAGGTACTTCCTGGACTACATAACTCCCTGCCAGGGCAAAGCTGGAGAGCATAGCTCTGTGGGCAGCACTCTGCAGCCGACCTGACTCCCAAAGCCCTTTGGGAAACTGTTGTCACACACTCCTTGTATAACACCACACACTCACACACACACACACACACACACACACACACCATACACACACCACACACACACCTTATACACAAACACACCACACACACACACACACACACACACCACACCACATACCTTATACACAAACACACACACCACACCACACCACACCACACCGCATACACACCTTATACATAAACACACACCCACCACACACATACACACCTTATACACAAACACACACACCACATACATACACATACACAAACCATACATACCACATACACAAACGTACACACCACACACACATACACATTACATATACAAACACAAGCACCACACACACACACATACTGCACACATTTAACACCACACACACATACACCATACACACACACACACACCATTCATACATACCACATGCACACACAACACCATACATACATATACCATACACACACAACACACATACAACATACACACTGCACACACAACACACACCATGTATAACACCACACACATACACATGCCACACATACAACACACATACCACACACACATATACCTCACACACACAACACACACACACACAACACACAGCCACTTCACCATCCCAACAGCTATATAAACAGCCCATTAACCAAAGCTTGCTTTGTTTCTGCCACCCTTCATGTGTGCTCTCTGCCTCGTTATGGGACCCTGGCAGACAAATGATAGTGTTTGCCAGAATAGATTGAATCCACACTTAGAACTTCAGGACGTATTTACCATGAACAACTGTCAGCATGTCTGAGGAAAATACCTCAGAGCTGTGTCTACCTCTGCTCCCAAATTTAATACCACGCAGGACAAAGATGGCCGTGTTTCAGTCCTATGGGTGTGGGAGAAGCCCCTGACTCCTCTGCAGCCTTTTCTCTCTTCCCCCTCCCTGTCAGGATCCTGCTGCTGCTGCCACTGTCAGAGGTGACAGCTGTCCAGTGGCCTCCCACATCTCTAGAATCACCTTCAAACTCTGCCCTCCCTCACCAGCAGACTCTAACCCTTCACACCCAGAAGGATAGCTGTTATCCACAAAAGGAGAAACCTGAGAGCCAGTCTTAAAGAAACCTGAGCCCCGTGCCCTGCCGCGGATGTGCCACACGGAAGCATTCTGGAAAACAGTCTGGTAGTTGCAAGAGATTAAATATAGAGTGTCAAGGGATCCAGCAGTTTCAGTTATGAGTGCTCAGCCAAAGAATCAAAGGAGAAACTTGAACATACACCTACATGCCTGTGTTAGTGGTGGTGTTATGCACAAGGGCAACAGACGGAAACAGCCCACCATGCCCAGCAACAGACAAACGGAGAGCCAGTTTGCTGTATGCAATCAATGGAATATATTCAGCCTTGATTAGGAAAGAAATCCCAGTATCTATCACAACATATAGAACCTAAGCACCTTCAGTTAAGTGGAATAAATCAGTCACAAAAAGATGAATACTGGGCACCACGCCAATCACATACTCTGACTCACAGGGGCAGAAAGGAGGAAGGTGGTTGTCAGGGACTGAGGGGAGAGAAGAATGGGGAACTACTGTTTAATAAGCCCAGAGCTTCAGTTCAGAAAGTGAAGAGAAAAAAAAAATGGCCGTGGAGAGGGGTGGCAGGAGACACAGTAACACAGATGTTCTCCAAAACGCAAAGTGGTCCACTTAAAATGATTAAAATGGCAAATTTTACACCGTTTATATATGGTCACACTTTTAATGTATTTAAGGAATACTTATTCATCGTTTAGTACACAAGCCATGTTCCTGGGGCTACTTCAGCAAATCTTAAATAAAAGCTCGTTGTCCCCACCAGATGAGCTCAGCTCTTACGCTATGCCATTATAGTCCAAGCTCTTATTGATCTGTTCCATACATTAATTAAAAGATGAAGAAGCCATGGTTGCAATAGGAAAGGTCTCCCATAGACTCACAGGTCTGCACTTGTTGAGGCAATTTTGGGAGAATCTTTAAATTTTCTCAGGTTGACCTAGCTAGAAGAGGTAGGGTAGGCCAATGGGGGCGTATTGACCCCCCACCTCACCCCCGGCTGCTTCTTATCCCAGTCTCTGTTTCCTAGCCATTGTGAGGTGAACAGTCTGTGCCACCCACTCCAGTTCCCAAAGTTTGTTCTCAAAGCACTAGGCTATAGAGAACCTTCAGAAACTAAGCAAAATATGCACTTCCTCTTTTAGAGTTACCCACAGTAGGTATTTGGTAACAGCCACAAAAATGACTAACACAGAACTCAAGCCAGTTCGGCTGCATGCTGAGAACCCAACACAGTGTAGAGCATGTCCAAACTGAATCGTCCTTTGAACTTGTGGGTTGGAGAAGCCCTCCCAGAGAAGCCTGTGTCTTCCTTCCCCTCTTTCTCAACCTGGAGATGCTTTTAATTTCCCAAAGTTATGGAGCCATCTTTTTGGAAACAGAGAGAATCGAATCCTTAGTTAAACCCCCTTTAAGCATTCTGTTTATGAGTAATATGCATGTATACCTAAGTGCATACATTGTGATTCTTCAGCCCCAAATTCCAGTGATTACAAGCCGAGTGAGCTTAAGTTTTTGAATTCTCTGAAGCTTGGTCCTTTCATCTGGAACATGGACATGCCACCAGAAGTCTACAGAGCATCTGTTTCACAACCCACAATTCAAGCGCCTGTCTCCTGGTGACATCGGGTTTCTGCAAGAGAAGTAGCCTTGTTCCTCAGGAGTGAAAGGGATCCAAGATACAGCAATGAGCTGGAGCAAGCCACTGTGAGCAATGCTGAGGTAGAGGCTCCCTCCTTGTGCCTGATATACAAACCCCAGACGGTGGAAAAGTTAGTGCCCCTCCAGATAGTCTACAGTGAGAAGGGGCCCAAAATGCCACCAACTCCAAGAGAGCAAACCAAGATGAGCAAGAAGGCAGGTCCTGCTAACGATGCTTGTGTCCCAACTCCAGTTCCAAGGGATCTGACTCACATGTGTTGCATATACACACACGCAGGCAAAACATTCATACAAATAAAATAAAAGAGGAAAATAGTCTGCGTTTGGGAGTTCCTGACACAACAGACCTGAATTCTACTTGAAATAAGGTTTTTCTGGGGCTGGAGAGATGGCTCAAGGGTTAAGAACCCGTGTTGCTCTTGCAGAGGACCCAGGTTTGATTCCCACTACCTCATGGTATAGCTCAAGTTCCAGGAAATCCAATGCCTTCTCTGACCTGTTCAGGCACCAGCACCATGTAGTGCACATACATGCATGCAGGCAAAACATGCATACACATAAGATAAAGTCAATTAGTCTAAAGAAAAAAAAATTAATGATTCCCAGAAGGAAAAATTACTACAAAGATGATTACATGAAGTACTCTAGGCAAAGCACACAGAGCTCACAGAAAATGTGTTGTCTGTGTGGTTTATCATCACAGTGGAAAGTTCCTGCTTTCTTTTATGGGTCCCTTCTGTCCATGAGTCCCGCCTTCACTGTCCTCCAATGAGAGTCTCTAGGATAGGAAGAATGAGGACAAAAGCTGTCACCACCTCCTAAGCCCACAACCTGACAGACATCACTAATTGACCACAGTCCCCTCTCCTGCTGAGCCTGGCCCCAGCTTTCTAAGCAGCCACTACCAATCAATCAGAGATGTCATGTAAAATGAAACTTGTGTGGTTCCAGCCTAGTGGCTGACCAGGTTTTTCTATAGAGAAGGAAGTCTACACTGCACATTCTTATTTCTGTTTTGTCTCATTCACAGTTCTTTAAAAACAGGGAAAGTACTCTTTGCTCAAACCTCCTTGCTAAGCCTTGAAGCCAACTTGAAGGCCTGCAGAGAACAAGGGACCACCTTAGCTTACTGCAGGCTCCTATGGGCAGCTGCAGAGTGCTCAGAAATGGGAAGGTCTGAGACATAGCCTAAGGACTCAGCAAATTGCCTGAAACATGACATCAAGGACAGGAGGTTTCTTACTCTTATGAGACCCACAGAAACCCACACCAGAAGGAAGCTATACTCCAAGGAAGGGCTAGAGGGTCAGGCTGGTCCTGACCTTTCTTATCCCCTGAACTTGATAGCTATTCTTCCACCCTGTGGCCAAGCTTGAGGAAGAACTAAGGGCAGAGGAGTTGGGATTTTCTCCACTGCTAGTCTGCCTTTCACAACTGGAAGAATGCATCTGAGCTTGGACTGGTAGCTCCCATCTATGAGCCCAGAGTATGCTATATGGAAGCAGGGAGATCAAGAGTCTGCAGCTTAGCCTCAGCTAGAGAGCAGGCTGGGGCTAGGGCTGCTTAAGATCCTGTCTCAAAAATATTGGGAGAAAAAGGACATGTGTAGAAACGGAGGTGGTATGCCCTGCTTGCGACTCCACAGCACTCTCTGATGCTTTTCTCATAATGAACTAAGGACGACAAAGACTTGCTTGGTCCTCCTCCCTATACTCTCCATATTCAATTCTGGCTTGAGAGAAAGCGACTGAATTTTGCTTAACTGATATAATTTATTCATTCAATAAATACCCGGCTAAACCCCCAATCTCCTTTCCCAGTCCTAGCAGGGAGGAAGATTGATCCATGGATCACTATACAGGGTGAAAAGAGGGTTCTGGGCCTATACCTAGGATGCTGTGGCAGCGCTAAGAGGGGGCAGCCACCTGGGAGGGCAGTATCCAGCGCCTGCGGATTGCAGCAGGTAGCATCTGGATAGGAAGTCGATACAAGAGTTGACAGGAAGGAGGGGCACTTGACAGGTGCGCTGCGGAGGGGGCAGGTGCTGCCTGAGAACGTCTGGGTGAGATTAGGGCACCGTTGTATGTGTTCTCAGAGTCTGGGTTTTATCTGGAAAGCTTCTGAGATGCTTTTGAAGGAAATCAGCCAGAGGGACTAGCTTAGATTTTTGTTTTCAGAATGACTGTCCACAGGATGGAGAATGAACTGGAACAAGAAGGCTCTGATTGGGAGCAATGAGCCAGCTGGAATGTAACCACGGCAATTCAGACAAGAAGGAAACCAATCAACAACCACAAAAATAGGAAAGGGTCACATTCACTTGATTCTACCTATACCCAGCTTGATGGATCTGAGGGCCACGTCCAGTTTGCACAGCATCCCTGAAATAGCTTTGATACCTACCAGCAACCTCCTTCTTGCTCCAGGAACCACAGGAGAGGCCAAGAAGGTCAGCTTATAGGAGCTGCTCTGATCTGAGCCAGAACTCAAATATAACATCTGGCTGCAGAGCCATGCCGGGAATGTCCACAGGCGTGTTGGCTTGGGTATCTGGATATTGAGCTTCTCTACCCCACCCCCACTGCACTCCACTCCGCATCTGTGTGTATCCCTCCCCATCTCATCTTTCTCTCCACCACACACGCCCCTCCTTTGCAGTCCCTGGCATCATTGCCTTGGGCATGAAATTCAAGCGTCTTCCAGTTGGAGTAAAAGCCGTCACAAACCTTGCCAATTCGGCCTGATCTACCCCTGCCAGCAATCCAGCTCCCGGTAACACAGTGCCCTATGATTGTTCTTTTCAATTAGACAGAATCAGGAAAACTTTGTGTGGTTTCCTTCTCAGAGAGCTGAATTTGGCAGCCGGGCTCCTTTATTTCATACTAGTCCTCTGCAGAACTGAACCTGCATCTTCCATTGGGGGTTGACGTTTAGGAACACAAGCATCCCCATAGCCAGCCTAGCCTGCAGCCTCGGACAAATCCACCCGCAGGAAGAGTAAATGAAGTCTTCCTCCCCCACCTCACCCCGGCCCCCTTCTCGGCACGAAAGTTATAGCAAGCATTTGCAGCGAGAAACTTGTGTATTGTTTCCTGCGGACAGGGAGACCTCCTGCCCCTCCCGGGCTGATACAACCCACTTTGCACATCCTGCTTCTCCGAAGCTAAAAATAAATTGGTATGCACTGAAAACTCTCCACGTCTCCCCAGCACACACTTCCTCCGCCCCGCGAGGTTCCAGACATGAGAATCTTTTCGCTTCAAAACGCAGTGGATTTCTGCCGCAGGTTCCAGCAGCGCCTTCGGCGGCCCCTAGCCCCCTCCCCAGCCACCCACCCCCTCCACGGGCCTCCTGCAGCTTTTCACTGCGGACTCCGCAGGCCCGGGCCGGTAAACGACGCCCCTGACGCCCCTGGCCCGGGACGAGCATGCTCAGGACATCCCCCGACCGCCAGGCTAGCCGACGCCCCCTTTCGAGCTAGCGCGCCTCGCCGAGTCCCCAGCAAAGTTGCTGTCTCCTCTCCAGCCACCAGCTTGGGGCGTATGGGTTTAAAGCTTGTTGGTCCCTGCGAGGCGCCGGCGTGGGGTTGTGGGGGAGGGTAGAGAAACTGCCAAGGTGGGTGGCACCTGGGGAGGAGCTGCAAGGACCCGGGTCTGGGGGCCCCGCGATCCCCGCCATCCCGGGCTCGCGCCTCACCGAGAGCGCCTCTCCCCCGGCCGCCGCTCCCGGCTCGGGCCCCCCCCCCCCCCCCCGCCCCCCCCCCGGCCCCCCCCCCCCCCCGGGCTAGCCCGCCCAGCTGCGGCTCCCGCTCCCCGCTAGAGGAGGGAAGGCGCTGCGACTCACCGCCACGGCCGCTCCCAGCGTCTGTGTCGCTGCGGGCGAGGCGGCGGCGCCTTCCCTCCTCCCGCCTCCCCCTGGACAGCTCGGCCGCAGCCGCGCCCCCCTCCCCAGCCTCGCTCGCTGACCGCTCCCCACCGTGGCTGTGGCCTCTCCGTGGGATGGGGCTCGGCTGCCTCTGTCCGAGTGAGGGGACCAGCCGAAGCTGGGATGCACAGGTGCAGCGGCAGCCCCGCCTTGCACTGCTGCTGCCGCTGGCCTCGGCTGGGTTCCCTCGGATCCTAGCCCACCGCCCAAGCTTCAGCCAAGCAGTGCCCAGTGGGTGTTATCTGTGTGCTATTAACGTCAGATTCAACTTAGAATTACCCTCCAAGCTTGCATTGGGAGACTTGGCGTTCCTGTCACCTCTCAGTTATTCAAGGGATCCTCGAAAGCCTTTTTAAAAGCACACCCCACCCCACCCCAAAAAAAAAATCCTCTCTTGCACCCATAGGTCTACGACGAGGGAAGCTTCCTCTTTTTCACTGGCCTATTCTCTTCTCAGAACTTTCTGTCAAGGGATGGCTTAGCAAGGACTCGACTCAGGAAAGGTGGACAGCAAAGGGGCGGGTTTCTTACACCATCTCTTCCTGCACAATGTCACCAAATTCTCCAGCCCTACTGAAGATAGTGAGAAGCAAATGTCTTCAATGCAATCAGGTGCCTTCTTGCTGTGTTGGCCACTTATGGCCTCGGAAAAGCTATTTTAACTTCTTTTGTTGGTCAACCCAGGTGACCGTTCATTAATTAAAAACAAAACAAAACAAAACAAAACAAAAAAATCTTACTTAACAATAACAAAGCAGTAAAGCAACGGTGCCCGGATCAAGCAAGATTTCTTCATAATATGAGCAGAGAAACGGCATTACCAGGCGGGGAGCTATCTCCAGCAAAAAACTCGCCAGGCAAGCATGGCTACCTCAGATCCATCACCAGCACCTATGTAAAACTGCCTGGTGAGGTGGTATGGGTTTGTAACACCAGAGCTGGGAGGTAGAGACAGGCACCTTCCTGGGGCTCCCTGACCATCTAACCCCACCCAGGTCAATGAGAGACCCTGTATGAAAACAGCTAGGTGGACAATGCCTGAGGAATGATACTCATGGGGGACTTCTAGCTCCCCCTCACCACACCCACACTCCCCCGCCCCCCACACACACACACATAGAGACAGAGACTTTTAGATCCTTGCAGCCACTTGTGCCAAAGAACATCAGCCAAAGGGTTCATCTAACTGAAACCATTCTTCCCTAGGTCTAATTTGATTGAAGAGCAAATTGAAATTCAGATTTTTGCCTGAAGTAGATTCAAAGATTAACCCAGGATTTTAGGCAAGCTCTGGAGTTACCCAGGGAGTTGGATTTATTTGTTTGTTTGTTTACTTATTTCCTGGACCCTATCGGGAGAGATTCAGATTTTGTAGCTCAGGGGGCGTGACCTAACATGGAGATGTTTTACAAGAGCCCTCAGAGAAGCCGTGGTACATATGGGATTGGAAGCCACCATAGGTTTAGCCCAATCTGAAAACAGAGCCTGAGACAACTCTAAAACATAGTTTTGAGGCTGCAAAAGATCTCAGCTGCTATTGCAAGCTCAAATGTTCCCAGAGATGAACTTAGGTGAAGAATAAGTGACCTATTGTGGGTTTACGAAGGCAGATGGGACTGGGGGAATCGCTGTAATCTGAGTGTGCCCTCCCAAATTTCATACCAACTGACGTTGAGCAGTGTGGCAGTTTGGGAGGTGTGTCCCAGTGGCAAGGGTGGGTGGGGGCAGGGTACCCTCGATTTCCCCAGTGAGTTTCAGATCTCTGAAGCCCCAGCTAGTTACAGCCTACCTGGCTAAAAGCCCAGTTAGCCCTAGTGTGCGTTTTTTTTCCCCAGAGCACTACTTGCCCTTCCACGTTTCCTACCATAAGTTGAAGGCACACGTGGCCCTCACCAGATGCAGTTGTTGCATCTTAGACTTTCCAACCGCCAGAACCATGAGCCAAGATAAACCCTTTTCTTTATAAATTACTCAGCCTCTGGTATTCTGCTATGGCAACAGAAACAAACTAAAGCAAAGCACCATGGGTCTGGAGAGGGCAGCCTCATTTTTCCATGTGAGAAGTGCATGTCTGGTGCAGCCATCACTTTTTTTTTTTCATTTTATTTTAGTTTAAGCTGATTTTTGTTTTCCAGAGAAGTCAGAAGTTCATTGTTTAATGTAGTTTTTTTCCCTAATTTTAGAATAATAACTAATTTCAAGATATTTTCAGGCTATGTAAGCAAAAAGAAGGGTTTGCAGGCCATGGAGTGCCCCTAGTCACCAGTTCATTGTTCATGGTACCTGTGCTTCCAGTAAACCAGCAGAAGAGCAGCGGATGGCAGTCATCTACCGGAGAGTTTTTATCCATTTTGTAATTATTTAATGGGCTTGACTTAAAAAAAAAAAAAAGCCTTATTGAGATGCAGATGTGTTAGTCCCTTCTTATCTGATGTTTTGCTTCCTGCTTTGTTTATTCAAAGTCAACCCAATCCAAAGGGTTGAATAAACAACCTAAGTTTTTAAATGCATACTGTTTGCCAGAGCAAGATGAAATCACACAGCATCGGGCCCAGGGGATGGATCAGTGTATCCACACTGGTATACAGCCCTGGCCAGTCACTCACTCCCCAGGCCCATTTACCAGGTCGGCCTCATCAGGGTCTCAGTGCCTGTGTGATCCTTTATTTACTAGTGGCCCCAAAGTCCAGGAGGTTTGAGGTGTAGAAAAAAAAATTAATTAATTATTCTCGGCAGTGTGATTTCCTACCCACCCCAAGGGTTTATGTTCCCAAATGAAAGACACACACACACACAGCCTTTATATTTTAATGTGCCTTAAACAGAACAATAGCTGGGCCATTGCCTAACCTCTATATTGTTAATATACCTCCCACCAATAATCTTGAGTTATTACTTACAAATTCTATGTTCTATCTTGGCTGCCCTAGACCCAGTTCAGCAGCCCTCTGGGCTGTACTCTGGGCTTAGCTCTCCCTGCGCCTTCACATGGCTGCCCTGCCTCTCTGTCCGGGACTCGGTATGGCGTCTCTGTCTCTCCTTTCCTCCTCCTCCACACTCTCCCTTCTCTCTCCTCCCAGTCCTAAGTCCAGGAACCCTAAGATCCCACCTCTGTCCATTCTCCCCAGCTATTGACTGTTGGCATCTTAATTAATCAGAACCAACTGGGGGTGGTTCCCAGAAGCTCCTCGAAGACACTTTCACGCAAGCAGTTTTTTGGGGAACGCAATTAGCATTCATAATACAAGCAGCTACATTGAAGCACAAGAAGTGACTGGGCATAAAATATGGAAGGAGTCATTAACTGGGTACCATGCCAGTGTGTCAGGATGCATGTATAAAACACAGTATATATAAGGCTCAATAATCTCTGAGATTTCTGGCTTCTACCAAGAGTCATGGGGCACAAACCCTGAGAATACAGGAAGCAACTGTATCATGTTGACCCTCACTTAGACATTTTTTTATAGAGACACAGAATTATATAACCATGCCACAATTGTGTTTAGAGTTAATGCCATCCTCCCCTAAAGAAATTTCATATTTGTCAGCACTCACTGCTCCATTCCTCAGCCCCTGGTAGTCACTGACTCATTGTTTATAGAGAGAGATTCACTTAGTGTGGACATTTCAAACAGATGGAATTGTACAATACATCATGCCTGGCTTCTTTTACTTAGCATAATGCTTTCTAGATTCATTGTTGTTGTGATATATCAATATTCCATTTCCTTCTCCTCTTTTCTTTCTTCTTTTCATTTAATAGTAGTAGTAGAAGTAGTAGAAGTAGTAGTAGAAGTAGTAGTAGTAGTAGTAGTAGTAGTAGTAGTAGTAGTAGTATTTTAGAATTCATGGGGTCTTGCTATGCAGCCCTGGCTGGAACTTACTCTGTAGACCCAGTCACCTTACACTTGTAGAGAATCCACTTGTCTCTGCCTTCTGAATGCTGAGATTCAAGGTGTGAGCCATCAAGCCTGGAGTCACTTCTTCTTATGAACAAATAACATTCCCTGCATGGCAGGCATCTTTTGCTTATCCATCTATGTGTTGCCTGACAGGTGGGTTCTTCCCAGTTTTTAGAAACTGTAATAGCAATGCTGTAAACACCTATGCCTAGCACACAGCCTGGAGTACTACCTGGAAAGCAGGTAAACAGACTGCCAGTCCTCCACCTCTGGTTCCCAGGCAGCATGGAAGTACTTATGTCCACCCGACACTATTTGCCTTTACTTTTAAATTACGCTCGTTTTGCTGTAGGGGTGAAGTGGTGCGTTGCTGTGCTTTTTCCGGTGCTGGGGCATTGAACTCAGCACCTGGCATGTCCTCAGCAGGCTCTCTCTTTCGCTAAACTGTATGTCCAGCATAAGTGTTGCTCTTTTTGATTTGCATTTATCCTGTGACTAATGATGTTACTCATCTTCTCATGCACCTTTGGCAAGGATATAGACATCTCTGGAGAAATGTGTACTGAACTCAACCCATTACCAATAGAATTGTCTTTTTTACTATCCTGCTATGAGTTCTTTACATGATCTCTCTGTATGTCCCTGGTCATATGTGGGACTTATCAATACTTTCTCCATCCCTGAAGATTGCCATTTTTATTCCCTTGGTCATTCTCTTCGATCCATAAAGCTTCTTAATCATGTTGAATCACACGTTGCATTTTCTTTTGCTGTTACCACTTTTGGTATGATATTTAAAAGCTTTGCCTAATTTGAGGACATGGAGATTTATGCCTAAATTTTGGGACCTACTTTTTTTTAAATGCTTTTTAACAGAGAGAAAAAAAAATAGGTAAAGAACATTTAGGAAGACAGGGAAACATTATTTTGCAAGCTTATTTAACAATACAAATATGACATTTGTGTTATTGAATTAAGGCTGGGAATATAGAGATTTTTGTCTTTTGGTCTACAACCAAAGCTTCCCACTCACAGAGCTCTGATTTGTTAAAACCACTCTCTCACTGTCCCCTTTGGTCAATATTAGGAACTAAGTAGCTAATTTTTAATCAAGGAAGTAGCTAAATGTATTGATTTTGGATCAGTGAAGTCACAGTGCTAATTTTGTGTCCACTTATTCCAAAGTATTTCCTAAGGGCCTCTGCAACAGCACTAAACAAGACAATGACCCTGCTCTTGCGGAACTTATAATTTACCAAGAGCAAATAATAGATAAGATATAAGGGGGAAAAGGGATATAGCCAATGAGTATTGATGTCAACAATTTGTATAGGCAAACACCTTAAAACAAATAGGGAAGGAGCCAGGAGGAAACCATGCAAAGGCTCTCAACTGGGGGAAAATTCCAGAGCTCATTCAGAAACAAAGCTAATGTGGCTGGAGCTTAATGGATATCTTGGGAGTCTCTAGAAAGCAGAGCCTGTGCTCAAGACAGGCACAGCAGAGGCCAGGGAAGTGGAGGGAAGTTGAATGGAGATCAGAGGGGCAGGAACTGGGCCTGCAGGTCTGACAGACATGTTACCCTCATGGTCTTTATTCCAGGATGCTACTAAGTCCTCAGCTTAGTAGCAGACTATGGCTACTAAGGGAGGTTGGAAGGGATGCAAGACAGTGCTGATTTCCGATTGTATCAGTTAACTTTTCTCCTTGCTACAACGAAATGCCTAACAAAATCAGTGCAAAGAAAGGAAAGTTTATTTTGGCTCCCAGTTTGAGGATACAGACCATCATTACAGGAAAGCCATCATGGCAGGAACGTGAGGAGGCTGGTAACATCACACCGGCAGTCAGATGCCGAGAGAGCTGAATGCTGGTGTATGCTCATCGCCTTTTTACTCTGTCTGGAACCCCAGCCCCTTTAATCACGCCGCCCACATTTTAAGTGCATTTTCCCTTCTTAGCTAAATTGTTCTAGAAACAGCTTTACAAACATGCCTACAGTTTTGTTACCATGGCGACTCTAAATCCCATCAAATTGACTTTGGTCTTCATAGAAACAAGACAATACTTCTGCAACTCCAAATTCCTAGCAAGGTGAAAGAAGTAAACTGGTGCAAGCTTCACTCCGCCATTGTTCAGCACTAAGCACTCCTGAGTGGTGTGTTAGTGACACTAAGTAGGTATCTGACAGTATCAGGGAAGTGCCAAAGTGGAAGGCAAAAGGTCTGTGCAGGAGGGAAGGAACATTCGTGATACTCGAATGTACCTTGTAGTTAGGAGGACTAAGAGCAGCCATGAGGCAGCAGACTGGTAGAGATGGCGGCTGGCAGCAAAGTTTGCTATGGCCCACTGGCCCTTTATCATCAACCCAAGGTGATATCGAGAGAGTTTGCAACAGTGGACCAGGGTACGGGGTAGGGTTTAAGACATCAGAATCAGTGGGAGGCAGGCAAAACATTATATTATTTTGCAAGGAAGAGTAGAAAATATAAACTTTATTTTTCCACTTTGAAATCTATTCTAAGAATAACACAAACCCAATGGAGGTTCTTTTTAGAATGGGTTTTATTACATTTGTGTTTTTGTGTGTCTTTGTCTGGGGCTGGGGATATGAGCAAATGAATGTAGGTCAACAGAGGCCAGGAGAGGGGACCCTGTCCTCTGGAGGCAGAGGTACAAGCAGTTGTGAGTCACCTGTGATTGCTGGGGGCTGAACTCCGGTTCCCTGGAAGATCTGATGTGTTATTCATCACTGAGCTATCCCTCCAGACCCATTTTAGAGTTTTTAACTGACATATGGTAAGTTGTGCTTTCTTAAGGAACAATTTTTCAAATTGTAATAAACAAACATTTGCAGACACCACCACCATCAAGGTCCTGAGCAGTGTCATGACTTCTGAACTGTGGCTGCCCCTGTGTCCAAAGCCCCTGGTGACCACGGAAGAGTTCTGGGCTTCAGAGGTGTCTTGTTCAGGAATGTCATGTCAGTGGAACAATGGAGGAAGCACCCTCCTGTTGCTTGGTGGTATGTGTGTGCTGTGTGTCATGTACTGCACCCGCGGGTTATTATTCCCTTTTACTCCATAACTGCACTGTGTGTGGTTTGTTCAGCATCTACAGGAAATTTCTGTTATCTCTAGTATCAGGTGATTATTAATAAAACCACTAATAATATTTCTTATAATTTTATGTAAATAATAGTTGCCCTTGCAGCTGGACAAATACAGGGGCCTGTACCATGATATGTTTAACTATATATTCTGCCAATAAACTTCTAAATAAAGTAACATTCTCAGCAACAATATATAAGCAGAGATTGGAGACATCAGATCTCTCTGGAGCTCACAAGCAGTTGTGAGCTGCCCAACAGGTGGCCTCTGTGCCACCTGTTCTGACATGTGATTCATAGTGTGGATGTTTATTTGTCTAAATTTGTCTATTTTGCATTTATAGGTGTTTTGTCTGCATGATGTTCATGTACTATGTGCATACCTGGTGTCTGAAGAGGCCAGAGGTGGCGTGGGATCCCCCGAGACTAGAGTTACAGATGTCTGTGAGCCATCACTTGGAGTCTGAGAATAGAACCTGGGTCCTCTGGAAGAGCCACCAGAGCTCCTAACTGTGGAGCTACCTCTCCAGCCCACACAGTGAGTTTTGATTTACAAATACAATGTAGAATAATGAAATCTAACGTACTAACATCTATCTATCACCTCAAACCCCATTTTTCGTGGTGAAAGCATCTGCTATTCACGCTCTTCTTGACTTTTAAGGTCTAATATCTTATGTAGCATAAAACCGTGCTGTGTTGAAGTTAAGTCCAGGTCCTGCCTCCCAACCCCATGCTCCTAAAATAAGATTCAGACTCAAATTATGTTAACAAGCACCCGGGCCATAGGCAGGCTCTACTCTGCCTAGACTGTAACTAAAGACACCCATTTATTTGAATCTACATTTTGCCACGTGGCTGTTACCTGTGCTCAGGTAACAGGTGTCCATGTGTCAGGCTCCTCCCAGATTTTCGGGCTCCTCGCCCCACCTACTTCTCTCCCAGTATTCTTTCTCCTCCCGATGTCCCATCTCTATTTCCTGCCTAAGCCATGGGGCATGGCTTCTAATTGACAGATGAGGCACCCATATGATACACAAGACGGTCTCTCTATAGTGTTGTGCTATGTAGCTCAAAAGAGAAGAAATCATTTCTCCTGCCTTGTACTGTTTGACTGTCATCCCTGCAAGTACCCCTCAGCCTCTGGCTGCTCTCTACTCACTGTTTCCATGAATCTCCTTGTTTAGACTGTGCATGTATGTATGTGTGAACATGTGCCATCTGTCTGTCTGCACCTCTGATTTCACTGAGCATAATGCACTCCAAGGTCACCCATGCTGTCACAAATGACATTGCCTTTTTTAAAAGGCTGAAAGATATTCTGTCACATACATGTATATCACCTTTTCTTTTTATTTGCATCTTATGGATGCTCATATTGGCTCCAGACTTGTCTTAACTGATCCTTAAGAACTATTGTGAACAGTACTGCAGTGAGCCTGGGGAGCCTGGCCAGGCATCTCTTTGGCTTACTGGTCATAACTCCAGAGGGGAGATTGCTGAGTTATGTGGTAACTCTATTTTAAGGTTTTAAAGGAACTTTCATAATGTTTTCCATAAGGAGTAAGCTAATTTGTATTCTCACCAACAGTGTGAGACAGGCAATGGGGGCCACTCCTCTTGAAACACTGGACAGGTATTAAGCATTGTTAAAAATATTAAACTCACTACCAGCATCACTAGTGCATTCTTTATGTTCTGTGCAAAGGACTCCTGGTGTTCCTGGTCCTGTAAATAAGCAAAGATGTTGGAAAAGGAGCTATCTGACTCCCTAACTAACAGCTCTGGGACTCTTCTTCAATGCCCTCTCTGTCCTGAGCAAAAGGACTGCCAGTCAACAGAAGCAAGGCTACTTTTATGCCACACTAGCCATTCTGAACATGCCATAGGCTCCCAAGAAAACTATACAATGAGCTTAGTTGATGTATCAGCTCCTGGAGGTGAAGCCATAGCCAGGGCTATTTCAGCTTGTAATGGAGTTATTGGTATCAGACTTCCAGATGACCCAACAACCATTTCCTTTTAGGCCAGAGGGGGAGCACTTGCTCCTGCCTACCAGAGGGGGAGCACTTGCTTCTGCTTACCAGAGGGGGAGGATCTCTGTGAAAGAAGCAAGCATGTGTGGTGGATGACATTTCACCATGCTATTCACCTTCATTTTCCTAATGGTTAGCAATCATGAGCATTTCTCATCTATCTTTTGTCTATTCATGTGCTGTCTTTTCAACAATGTCTATATTCAGGTTCATTCTGTTTTGTTTTGTATTGTTGAGACATGATCTCACTATATAGCCCTGGATGGCCTAGAAGTCACTATATAGACCAGGCTGGCCTCAACTCACAGAGATCCTTCTGCCTCTGTCTCTGGAGTTTTGTTTCTGAGTAGTTTGAGTTTCTCGTCTGTATTAAAATTTAAAAATCACATTTACTTACTTACTTACATAATACTTATTTGTGGATGGGAAGGCAGATCAGAGGACAGCCCTTGGGAGTTGATTCTCTCCTCCTGACATATGGAATGGGAGTTGAATGCAAGTTGGAAGGCTTGGTTGTAAGCATCTTCTACCTACTGAGCTATCTTCTGTCCAACCCCATATATGCGATATTGTTCCTTGTTATGTTTTAAATTTAATGTATTCCCACAGGGTCATGTTTTAAACAATCAGTCTTCTGGTGGTGGCTCTATTTTAAGATGTTAGAGCCCCTGGGATTGGGATCTGAATGGAAAACAGAGGTATCCAAGGACAGGTTACCTTTACAGGTTACTTAGAGACTCTCTCTCTCTCTCTCTCTCTCTCTCTCTCTCTCTCTCTCTCTCTC